>VZUI01040029.1:0-121399 GCA_013401135.1 Cettia cetti | reverse complement strand
TTCCTTCCCCTTTTTTTTTTTCTCTTTTCACGCTGCAGAGGTTGAAGTGCCAGACCCTGCAAACTGATAAGATAAGAACCACATGGTCCGTGCCATAAGCCGAGGGTCCCTACTGGGTCCACTGACGCACGCAGTCCTCCCCTGATGTCAAACAGCTGATAAGTAGCACCTTGGCTCCAATCCCAAACCTCTGTGCCAAGAGGGGAAAAAAAACCCTTTGTCTGGAAAAGGCAGTTCTGTTGAGATATTTTTTTAACATCTTGCTGCTTTTCTTGAATTCAGGCCAGAATTCTGTCTGTTTAAACTATTTAGTATTATTCCTGAATTGTTTGGCAAGAATAGATGTCCGCTCAAAAAAGTGTGTTTAATTCATCATGCATGATGTATATTTGACTGTACTTGCAGCATCTGACACACAATACAGCATGCAGTGTTTATAAAGCTTGATAGCCAAGCCCACACTACACTGCTGTTTAAAGCTATACAAAGCTTACTTTGCAAGAATCTAGCATCTGACCATGAAGCAGAGAAACAGCAAAAAATGACAAATTTAAGACTACATTAATGATTAAAAAACCCTGAGTTTGTGTCAGAATGTTTCCCTAATAAACATAGAACAGTACTCTTTGAAGTCCTTGAACTTTTATTTGTTTTATTCATCTATATAGTTCTTATTGCTTGATTTTCTGTATTAAACTGTAGGTTTAATGCTTCAGATTTTGAAAGATATGCTCCTGCTTTAGAGGGATTATATTTTCTCCTGTTAAATTTTCTTAACAAATTAACTTTGTCTCAAATAGTGCAGGATGTTTAAACCTTTAGAAATAATATGAGCTTACATGACTTCCAAGCTTTATGTATAATATTTTTGAGAAATTGAATGTGTCTCATTTTTGTTGTGAAGCACATTTGATTGTGCTTGTTTTTGTCTATTTATTCAAGCCTGTTGTTTGCAAATGGCATATTCATCTGTACAGATGTTTCAAAATTTGTGTTGCTATTTGGAATTTCTAGATGTGTGTCCAATTTTTCTACACTTCAGTGTTCTTGCAGATGTATTTATAGGAATATACAGTCATGGTTTTATTTCACACTGCCGTAAAGCCAAATCCAAAAGAGACATGCCAAGATAACCCAATTCATCACAGGTCTCAAGGTCCTGAGTAGCCACTGCAGTGGCTGTTGTTGTTGAAGTCCGCCTGAGGCTGCTAGCCTTTGAAGTGTTGCTGCTATAATGAAGTGGTGGCAGGATGGCACTAACATAGTTATACTGGGCTAATAATTAAAATCCTTATCCAAAGCTTTTTTGGGGAAGCTACTTGGTTTCAGGAAATACCTCGTAACTATTTGGAGGTCTGCTTTTAGTGCTACCTGAACCAAAGGAGATACGTCTGTGTGTTATGAAGCACAAAAGTGATGCTAAGTTTAATGCTAAGTTTAAGTTTTAGTGATGATAAAGTGAACATCAGTCTTTGTGTTATATGTGCCTTCACATGTGTTATTAAAATATTTAGACTCATTTTGGGCTACTTTGTGTATAAAACTATATATCTTGTCATCCATTTGCAGAATTTCATCCATTTATCATAGGAGCAAAATTTGTGTGCATGTCTGTAAATGTTTAAAATGCCAAACATGAAGGTCTACTGCAAAACAGCTTTTCACAGTTGCATAGGATTATGCTAATACTCAGTGCTGCTCAAAGTACTGTTTTGGGTATCTGAAAGTGTAATTTCTCTTGGGACTGATACTCTGCTGGTTATATAGCCATTGCTTACAGAATTCAGCTGGATTTCCAGTCAGGAAGAGATTGCAGAATTTGTGCCCAAGTGGCACAAATTCTGAGTTGGATTGGATGCACAGCATCGAGTGTTCAGGGCCAGGTTGGATGGGGCTTGGAGCAAACTCGTCAGGTGGAAGGTGTCCCTGCTTCCCATGGCAGGGAAGTTGGAATGAGATGATCTTTAATCTCCCTTCTAACCCAAACCATTTATGATTGTCAAAGACTGTTGCTTCTCAAGTATTTAGTTGTTTTAAGAGTAGTAGTATGTAGTTGTTTTAAATCATCCTGAAGTGATCCATTTTGTACTTTTTGACTGCATAAGAAGTCAGAATGACCAGAGTATTGTTTAAATTAGGTGCAACTGGCATTTCAGGGAATTATTACTAGAAACAAATGATGCAGTGAATTTCATTAAGGAACCATGCTTTTCCACCATGTGATAGTGGGTTTTGTTTTCTGATTTTATGGAGGGGTTTCCTTTGGCTCTCTTCCCCTTCTTAGTCTGGTTATTGCATACTTAATTCTCAAGATATGGTCTACAAAAATTACTTTGTGAATGTTCATGGAAAAGAGAGGTATTCCGATAGTTCTCTACTGCTGGTTTCTAGAGACCATATTCACTCTAGAATACTTCTAAAGAGAATATATTATGAAACATGACCTAAAAGGCTAGTGTTCAGCTAATATTTAACAACAAAAATATCATAAAAAGAGATCCAGGTATAGTTTCAAAATCGTTACATTTATAAAAACCTTTTGTCTGAAAAATCTTTGCTTATACTTTGCAAGAGAAACTACAGATAGATACTGTAATTAATAAAGGCCAAATTTCATCAGCTGACTTCAACAGGATGATAATTCACCCTAAGGATTCAAGAATAATTTTCCCCAGATAATTTCAGAAAGAATTGCAATTATTATTTTGAAGTCAAAAACATTTCACAAAGCCTCAGTGGAAGCTATCATATATAGTATTAATTTCCTATGCAATGTGACTCTAAATAGTTTATACTTATGAAATGTTAATGTTTATAAAATACAAAATAACTTAAATTCTCATTTTATCAGTTAGCATCATTTTAATAATAGCCTGAAAAGATAACTGTGTTTTAATGTAATTGTATAATTTTTTTGTCCTTTAGCAATTTGGAGGCTGAAATAGATTTCATTATAGTCAGCAGCATGATCTCACTGTCTTTAAGGAAAGCAACAGGCTATGTATGCTTCTTTTGCTTTTGCTGCAATGGTTTTTGTATTGCTCGCATTAGTTAAAATTAATGAAATTTTCTTCTGAGTAAAATTAACTTTAAAACAGATCCTGAATCTTACTGATCAAACCCCTTTTACAATAACTCAATTTTTTATTTTAAGAGACAGATTTTTGTGTGAATAGTATCTAGCAATATATTTGTGATATTCTAGATGTTTTAAAATCTATGTACAGGACATACATGACATGAGAGAAGGAGAGTGAAAGTTATGTAATGCAGAGTAATTGAAAAAATGTACCACTTAATAAAATAATCAGAAATGGTGAGATGTAAAATGAGTTATAGCTTGTTGAAACAGCCCCCAGGATGCTTCTTACAAAAAGCCTAGCTGTTTGAGCCACAGGGAAGTTGTAAATGGAATTGAAATCAGCGCTTAAGGCTGATGAAATGACTGTAAGATGGTAAGCTATGACTGAACACTTTATACAGCTGTATTAAAAGTTGTGAGTAGGAACATTTCTGTAAGTTAGTTACAGCCTAAGCAGCAGTATTTGATTAAATTCTTGAATTCTTTGTTCAAGGTTTTTAGTCTCTGGGGCTGTCCTGTCCCTCCCAGTCAGTGTGGGGTTTTGGTTGTCTGCTGCTGATTGTTTCCCCCAGACCCAGCAGGCACGCTCGCACCCATGCCTGCGTGTGCTGTATTGCTGTCCTGGGCAGAGAACTGCTTTCTGGGAGGCAATAAGTTTGCAGTGTGGCAACACTGCTTGGGAATGGGATGTGCATTTTCCCTCTGTGCCCTTGTGTGTTTCCTCTGTGCCTCTCGCAAGTTCTCATCTCTTGGTGATTCAACACATGTTGAAAGACGTATCTGTGGTACCAACGTGTTAGAATCCAGAGGAAATCAACAGACTTGTAGGGGACTGAGAATAATAAATTTTGCTTCGTCTGAAGTAGAGAAGGATTGAAGAGAGCATTGTAGAACATAGGCATCAGTTTGAGAGAACTTAGTACATAAAGCAAGACAGTTGTCTTCCATAGGAGGTCATGGTATCCCACGAGAAGACCTCAGGGAGACACTAACTAAATAATAAGCAATACTTTGACAGTTAACCAATATAAGCTGGAATGTGTGCTACCACAGACTTTCAGAAACAGCTTTCAAATGATATCTAAGAAGGGAGACACTTAAAAATACTTACCTGATCTTGTTTTAGATCATAGAAAGAAACTTAAAGATTCTCTTATATTCTGTGTTTCTATGCAATTGGGTTTTTATTTTTTTAATAACCACTATAATGTAAATTTGAATGTATAAATGTAAGGAATTATATCCAGAAGCTTTGTAATAGTGAAAATTGCACTTTACTTTGTTTACACTAATTAAAAAAAAAGATAACAGACAATTAGTGAGTGACTTGCATTTAAGCCCTTTAGTCTTTATCCTGAATCTTGGCAGCAGTTAGGAAAATGCAAGATTTATGAGATTTTAGAAATCTCCTCCCGCTTTTTCTTTCACAGAGAACAATAGTTTAAAGCTGTCTTTCACAGCTCTTTTATTTCTTCCAAAACATAAATTGGTATTGAGAACACTATGCTGTTAAATTCATGTAATTAAGCAGTCTTGTTTGCTTTTTCTTTCTGCTCCTTATAAAGTGTCTGCCAAAATCTATTAGAAGGCACCTATAATCTAGGAGAGGGCAAGAATTTGCACACTATTTACACTATTACACTTAAATGTTACCTCAGATAGAAACCTATTGTTTACAGAAGGGACAAAATACTCATGATGTGTAGAATAATGACAACTGAGAGGTCAATATATCTGTCCTCAGCTATAGAAAAATGCAAAATGAAGACAGCCAGGAGGGGCAAAGAGATTAGGTGAATATTTGAGTTTTAGAATGAGCGAATTCGATTATGGCAAGTCTGGAAACCAGCATATAATTTTCAAACTGTTACCATTACTGTGGCTGTAGGAAGTCTGTGCTGGAGGTAGCAGAGGAGGCGTGGGGGTGGAGGGAGAAGAGAGGTGATAAAAGCTTAAAGAGTGCAGGAGCAAAATATAGCCACAGTGTTCAAGCTTTGGGAAAAATCTGTGCATTTAATGTGGCATATGGGGAATTTCAGAAGTCTGGACAGGAAATAATTTAGGTGTGAATAAAGGTGCATTGCAGAAGCCTGACATAAGGGATACTGTAGTGAACATTTGTGGTGCATTATTATTGCTATTCTAATACAAAATGATGGCTGTAAATGTAAACCACAAACTTTGGAGACTACAGGGATGTTTTGGATATGATTTTGGTGCAAGTGGTAGATAGGCCACCACTGCTTATAATGCAACTGTTAAAAATAATATTCAGCAATTTAACAAAGAGACTGATGTTCTCAGATGGTCGGTGTTCCATGGAGAGCTTAGGCTAAGCTGCAGCAGATGAATCACAGTCACAGAATATGATGTGTTGGAAGGGATTACAAGGATTATCACAAGGATTATCAAATCCAATTCCTGGCCCTTCACAGGACCATCCCCAGAAGTTACACTGTTTCCCAGAGTATTGTGCAAATGTTTCTTGAACTTTCCCTCAGTCCTGTCACTGATCACCAGAGAGATCAATGCCTGCCCCTCCTCTTCTCCTCTTGAGGAAGTTGTAACAGCAGTGAGGTCTCTCCTCAGTCTCCTCCAGGCTGAGCAGAACAAGTGACCTCAGCTGCTCCTCACACAGCTTCCCCTCAAGGCTCTTCATCATCCTTGTGGTTGTCTTTTGGACACTCTTTACTAGTTTAATGTATTTTTTACGTTGTATCACCCGAAATTGTGCACAACACTTGAGATGAGGCTGCCCCAGTGCAGAGCAGAGCAGGACAATCCTCTCCCTTGCCCAGCTGGCCATGCTGTGCCTGATGCCTCCCAGGATGGGGCTGGCCCTCCTGGCTGCCAGGGCACTGCTGGCTCCTGTTCAACTTGCTATCGACCTGGACCCTCCAGTCCCTTCCTGCAGCACTGCTCTCCAGTTTCTCATTCCCCAGTCTGTCCATACATCCAGGGCTATGGCATCCCAGGTACAGAATCTGGCACTTTCCCTTGTTGAATTTCATATGGTTGGTGATTGCCCAGCTCTCTGATTTGTACAGGTCTCTCTGCAGATTATGTCTGCCCTCAAGGGACTCAACAGCTCCTCCCGGTTTTGTATCCTCTATGAACTTGCTGTTTTCCTTCCAGTCCTGTGTCCAAGTCATTTATGACGATGTTGAAGAGCACAGGGCAGAGAATGGAGCCCTGAGGAGCCCCACTGGTGACAGGTCCCCAGTCTGATGTCACCCCATTTACTGTTATCCTCTGTGCCTTACCCGTGAGCCAGTTGCTCACCCATCCCATGACGTGTTTATCCAGCTGTGTGCTGGACATTTTGTCCTAGAAGGATCCTGTAAGAGACAATATCAAAAGATTTACTGAAATCCAAAAAGATTACACCAACTGGCTTCCCCTGATCACCTTGTCATAAAAGGAAATCAGATTTGATAAGAAGACTTTCTGCTCATGAAGCTGTGCTGAATGTGCAGTTCTATCCTGGATGATTTTTTTTTTTCCAGTGTCTGGCAAAACATGCTCTTTCTTCTTAAGTATTGAAGAAAATATCTTAAAAGAAAAAGACTAATAGGAGGTTTCCGTTCAGAAGACGATGTGAGGTTACAGTTACAAGCAGGTAGACTCAAACTTCCTGGACTGAAGGAATGCAGCATGTGGATTAGAAGGAAGCAGTGATGGGGCAGTTTCCTAGAGTCTCTAGCTGTTGTTTGAGCTGCCTGCACATCAAGCAGAAAAGTTTTGGACACCCTTGATTTATATTAATTTAAACTGACAATCTTCCTTGTATCACTGGAAAGCCACAATGTTATTACAACAGTTTATTTTAACTTGGTTTGAATTTTCCAATTATGCAAATTCTTTCTTTTCACAAAGTGATAGGATTTACTGAAGCGTATTGGGTAACTGTCATAGAAATTGATGCTGCTGTGGCTTCTAAAGGGCTATACCTCATTTAAAAAGGTTATTAAGGCACCTGCCAGGTTTTTGTGAAGGTATACTCTCTGCACATTTGACTTGTGCTTTTGAATGTTTTCAAGTTTCAAATTAAATTCCTGTTATTGCTGTGCTATCTATGTTTGCGAAAAGCATTGGGATACTTTCTATTGGTTATGCCATCTGTGAGAACAACTCCTTTTTTCCAGAAACAGTGACGTTTCCCTCTAGTGTAAGTTATTTGGTTAATATTCCTTTATCTCATCAAAGAGGCTCTTTGACTGAGAATATATACCTTCTGCAGGTATACAATTTAATAGGATTTATAAATTAATTCCTCAATTTAGAAATAATTAGGATTTGTTCCATTTCTCTATTTAATGCAATACAGTTTTAGAAACACCCACAGAATCATTCCAGTATTTCTAACTGCATTGATTTGGCTAGCTTTGTGTCTGCTTTTTAGGGTGAACTGGAAAGTGTGAAAACTTGTTGCTGTTCTCAACGTTTATAGTTGATCTGAAAAATCACTGGGGTCTCAGTATTTCAATTGCTCTGTTTTTTTGGTAAGTACATCTGAAAAAGGTGACTGCACATTCAGGACATGGCAACATTATAATTAAATCCCACTGAGTTCAATAACAGTTAATGGTGAAACTTAGCACTTGTGAAAATAAGATTAATTAGATGAGGGTCTTAAAATGCTGGGCTTATAAATTTAAGACCCGTCACAAACCATTTAAAACTTTTTTCTTCTCATGTGAGATACTTATTTTCATGTAACTGTATTATTGAGATTTTTTTTGTCCATCCTGATAATTTCATCAGTGCTGAGCCCTCAGGATAGATTACTCTCTGTGTAGTAATGTGGTAAGGAGACGAAAATGACCAACAGAAACATTTCCTCTCTCTGTTGTCAGCATATCTTTAAATGAATGGAGATAGATGCTTACAAGCAGCCAACATTTTAGCTGTACAAACTATTTGTTTGGGAATGTAGAAGACACACAGTACTTCAGATGATTAAAAGGACCTGACAAAAATCGCATTTGAAAGTGTTTGTGCAGGGTATATACTGCAAAGTCATTGTGCCCACGAGTATTAATATCGTTAGATCTTTCACAGGAGTTGTAAATAATAAACAAGGTTTTCAGTAAGAGACATCAATGGTGAAATATTTATTTTGTGTGAGTTTTTATAACTGTAACATTAAGACTAAAACATCAACCTGAGTTAATCTTAAAGTGTCAGGAATACTATAAGATTTTAAAGCTCTGTGAGTTTATAACATATAATGAGGTAGTAATTTGGACTCCTCCAAACTTAGAGGAAAAATAAAATACAAGAATAATTTACCTTCTCTTTTTCTTTTAAATGATCATAAAACTGATATTCTTGAATGTCTGTGGGTTTAATTAATCAGTATTTTTTAGCACTTGGGCTTGATATTTAAATAGAAAGAAATTTGTTATGTAAACATGACAAAATCGGTTTTGTTTTTTTTATAAAGACAGGTCTTTGCTTTGTTTTCAAGTAACAAGGTAGTGACTGTGGGGCCTAAAATAAAAGTTTACCCAGTGTTATTTACAGCTTGCTAGAGTTCAGTTATAAAAAATATGGGAGGACAAAAATTTAAGAACTAGTTCTTTTTCATGGCACTGTTTGTGTTGTTTAAGGAGTGACATTAAAGAGCATACAAACCTCTGCATCGCTGTTTTTTTCCCATCTTCAGAGGTAATCTGTTTTTTGCAAATAAAAGCTGAGGATGTTTTGAAGATTCTGCTTCTATTAATCCATTACACTGTTCTTAATTTCAGTATCATTGTTCTGAACTAGAAAACAACTTCCAGCATCAAGGCACCGTGACATTGGCTTGTTTTCTTGTGAGTGCATCTGGTGCATCTGTAATGTTTTCTTTTAATTAATTAGTATATTTTTCCTCATGATGCTACTTTTAAAGAAACCAAGACAGATGAAAGCAAGCTAAAATCAGTGCTATATTTGGTATAAGTGTAGTGCGTATCTTTTGGTGCTGTTGCTTCACAGTTCTAATTGTGTGGAAAGAAAATTTCACTTCTCATGACCCAACAGAAGTGCCGCTATTCTGAGTGAGGTTTCTCCTCTGAGCAAAAGAGTCAGAGCCATGCTTTAGTATAATGAATTCAGCTGTTCATCTCCTTCCTGATGCTCCTCAAGGCAAGTTGTGTATGTGCCTACTACCTCATCTCAAACACAGCTCTGAAATGGGAACTCTTCCAATTGTTCCTTCACTTGCCATAATTTAACCATCACACACCATCACACAATATTTCCATTCCTGTGGTCATCTTCATATGACTGTACAAGTATGTGTTGTGCTTACGTACTACATTATAACCATAGCTGTAATATTTCAGCTGATAATTTTTGCTTAATAAAGCAAATGACATAACCTTTTTGCCTTTTTATAGAATAAACAGGTAAATCTATAAAATTTTTAATGCTATATTAGTTTGGCAAGAGTAAGTATGTACCCTTAGTATTAGGGGGAATTACGGTAGATTTCTATCAATTTAGTTCAAGCTCCATCAAGGAAATAGTTGTTCTAGCATGTGTGTGGAATGATTGCACACTAGATCTTTGTTTGAGTAGCACCACCTTTCTACAGTGGATTTTTCTTTTTGTGGGTGGTGAAGGGGATCCCTAGGTCCTGATAACAAAGTAGTAATATTTTATCTCTGGGTTGTAACTGCAGAACATCTTTCCAGCATGGGCATTACATTTCTCTTAGGGAAGTGGAAAGCCTAAGTCCTTAACTGATACAACAGTTTAGTAGCATTTGCCTCTGCATGTTAAAAGCAAAGCCCAGTAAAAAATGTGCATTTGGATGGATGTGAGTTTTTCCAGGAAATGTACTTAAACCAAAGCGGGACACCTCCTTATTGTTATCATTCATGTATATTGTATAGTAAAATTTCACTATATGGGAATCAGAAGTAGATTTATGAGAACAAACTTGCATCAGGGTGTACCCCTCCTACCAGCTGAGCACAGTGGTCCCTGTGCTGGACTACTGTTGCTCATTCTGCTTCTGGCTTCATCACTTCTCGGTACTGTAACACCTGTGACCTGCTGCAGAAGCTTCCCTCTCTCCTTCGTTGCCTCCAGTCAGAGCTCCTTGCTGGCTGCTGGCTAAGGCACTCGGCAGGGATTTAAAAGCAAAAGAACTTTGGCCATGGAGGGTGACATAGTACACATTTTAACTTCTTTGCAGGTGATCCTGCTCCTGGGCAGTTGTATAAAATATTGTGGTTGGTGGTTCCTTTTGGACTGTGTTAGCAATATACTGATCACATCCAGAGTTGAAGATTCTCTTGGATGTTTAGGCATCCCTTTGCACCCTCTGGTCACAGGAGCAATGACGGTGTATCCTGAGATTTTTCATGCTGTGTTTCTTTGATTTAGAGAAATTAAGGTAGTTGAGAATATGTTATAAATGCATGCTCTGAGCATAAAGAAAATCGAAGCCCACATATGTTTTTCCTGAATACTAGAGGAGAAATTGTTTTTTCTCAGTTTGAATAACAGGAGAGGTGCTATCCCATCTATACATATTCCCAGGTAAATTTCAATGAGTCTCTTAGCAATTGATCTCTCACCAAGGGTTTGTTTTTTGTTTGTTCATTTCTTTCTTTTTATTTTTTAATGAAGGCAACCACACTCCAGAAGCTCATTAAGTTGCTATGTATGACAACTTGAAATAATGAGCTGTTGTCCATTATTCTTTTAAATTGCCTTTTAAAGTCAAATAGATGACACACCATGTCAGGAGGAAGCAGAATATCAGTCTGATAGTTTAGGTTTATAGCTTTTGCTTGATTAAAACTTTCCTTATGGACGCTACTTAAATTTCAGCTGATTCTTTAGGATTTTTTTACTCTGTAAAATGTGAGTGCTATATATATTATATATTTTATGGACATTTAGAACATAATTTCTCTGGGATAAAGAACATTCTGGTGAATAGAATAGATTTCTAAAGAAGGTATAGTTCATACTGTCTTCTACCATAAAAACCCCAACAAATCAAATTCCCCCTAGCCCCCAAAACTCCATCCAGCTCCAGGTATTTCATTCACCTTTTGCAGTAATTCTAAGTTTGGAAAATATTCTCTACATGTTTTATAATTGACATAAGGTTGGTACTCTTTGCCAGAGTACTTTAATGTCAGAATGGATTTGACACCAACTGGAGAGCTCCAAAAAATAAAATTTGCTAATTTCCGTAACTGTTCCAAAAAAATTACTCTGCGCTTTTCCACTTCTATGCTTAATTTCAAAATAAAAGCAACTGAGAATTAATGTTACCTAGCAGGTGTTGAACTTTATGGAAAACTATATTCTTCTTTAAATTCTTTATTCAAAATAATAATTTTTTTACATCAGTAAGCCCACTGATTTTTCATGTGCCACGTGATATTTGGGATTTAATCTTCCAAAGAAGTTCATATAGGCAGGTGGTTTTTTGTTGTTTTTTTTTTGTTGTTTTTGTTTTTTTTTTTTTTGTTACACTGATGTTTTTCTGAAGAAAAGCTGCAAATCCAGTTTTCTAATATTTTTATTTTTAAATGTTTTTTACAAACATGTATAGCTTTAAAAAACCCTAATTAAACACACAAGTGCTCAGCGAGGGTTTTGAATAGCAGTTTTGACTCCACTTTGAAATTTTGAGTGGCATAGAGATGTGGGCTCTCACCACTCACTTGTACATTCTGGAAAATGCAGCTTTGTTGAAATTAAAGTACAAACATGTGAGTTCTAATAGAAAGATTATGAGGAAATAATTCAGTTTGCATTTTTCAGAATTCTAAAGAAAATAATGAAAGTATGAAGTAGTAAAATGAAAAACAAACAAATGTTCTCGATTTTCATACTCCTATAAAGTTATCTTCTTAATACTGGTTAAAATAAAACCAAATATCAGAATATTGGAATATTTATATTTCCTGGGAATTTCTACTTTCCAACTCCTTTTAAGGAACTAATTGATTAGATTTGGATATTTTTAAAAAGCACTTGTTTGTTGAATCTGAAAAGCATGCTAGCTGATCTTTTCTAGATATTATGCGCTTACAGATTAGTGTAGCTACGTGGCCTCTCAAATGGCATGCATTCATTCTTCCACATTTTAGGCTGTAATCACCTTTCGCTGTAGACCAGAGGAGGTTATCAATGTTGCTGTGTGAAGAGCTCTGCCCTCCCTCAGCCTGGACTTGCCTAACCCCATCCTCATACTTTTTGCTACAACATGAAGGTTCACACAGGTAGACAGGATAATTTGATTTTGGCAAAAGCTGTCAATTTGTGTCTTGGGTTGGTTTATTTTTTGTTTCTTCTTTTTTATTTTTTTTCTTTTTTCTGGTTAATTTTGTACTAGTTAGTCAAACTAGTTAGTTTGGTTAGTCATTCCTTTACCTCTTGAATAGTCTTTGTACTCTCTGACCCATGTTCATCCTCATGTCTCTAAAGTTTTCTCCTGCATTTTCTTTGTGTTTCTCCCAGCTTTACTCCATTTATTCATGGTGACAATGTAGCCATCTGTGTAGCCCCATGACCTTTTCCTGCTGATAATATATCCAGTATTTCTTGAGCCTTTGTATCACATGAGAAGATGACTATGCCTAAAGAATTTGAGTTGATGCATTTTTAATTACCCTTTGCTTTCTTCTTTGTTCTTTTTACTAATCTCTGCACCACCACCACCCCTCCCCCAAATAAAAATCCATGCATATTAAAATTTCCCCAGCTGCTATCAAGCTTAGTGTGCTCAATTTATGAAAATATTTGGTGTCTACTGACTTTGAAATGCTTGGATTTCTTGCAACAAAGTTGGAGTATGTGTGTCACAGTCGCTTAAACAGAAGCATTGCAGGATTTCTTGTTTTCTGGAAAGATGTGCCAGGGACTTGGATGAGTTTCACTATCAGGTACATTTGTTAGCTCCTGTAGTAACGTGAACAGCACCAGCACTATTAAGTCCTCAGAACTGCTGTTCACAAAATTACTAAGCCATTACTCTGTAAAATAATGTGACAGTGATAGTAAAGGAGAAAGAGTAATGTACTGGTATTTATGACTGCTTTTTTCATTGATGCCATATCCTTGAGAGACCTCCTGCTGCCATTTTTCTTGCAATACAACATAGAGTCATTTAGTTATCTGGATGCACTGGATTTTCTCCAGATCTTTCATGTCACTGTCAGTTAAATTGAATAGTATTAAAATTTATATTCTCCAGCCTACAGAAGTTGCAGTCTTGGAGGCTTTCCCAGAGTGAGGCTGAAAGATTTTAAAAATGTTGATAGCTACCTATTTGTTAAATCTCTTTATTTTGTCTAATTTAAGATTTTTGAAATCCTTTTCTGTTCTTCTCCTATTGGATATTTTATGACACAGCTTTTAACTGGCTAGTTTTGGCAGTGGATCAGTGTGTTCATGTGCTATCAACATGATTTTTTAGGTATGGCTTTAGTTTTTTGGGGGTTTTTTTTTTGGTCATTGTATGATATTGTAAGGGACCTATCATGGGCTCATGAGAACTATTGGGTTGGTCAGAGAGCTGGCCTGAAATCAGAATCTCAGCCATCAGTACTGTAACACATTAAAGTGAAAATTTATGACCAGCCTGGTGGAAACATGCCTCAATTTCGCATGTTACAATGTCTGTCTTATGTGGATTTTTTATGGTTTTAAGGTCTTTTTCTGAATGTAGTCAATGACCAAGTTCAAATAGGCTTTAGACAAACCAGGCTGTTATAAAGCAATTAGCAGAAGTGATTCTACTGGAATTTTTTTCTCATTTAGTACTTTATCATCTTTGCTTGTGAGAAGTTTGACTAAATTGTTATAGCAAAGGTACAGTACAGGATATGCATCCTATGAATGTGGGAATTTTTTAAAAACATGTTTCCTGAGTCCTGTAAAAATGCAAGCCCTCAGTTTTCATCTCTCCTGTTTTCCTTTCACTTCTGCTCTTTCCAACTCTTCTACCTCCTTCCCCATTCCTTGGATGCTTTTTGGAGGTGAACATGTGTTTGTGAGCTACACTGTCTCCAAAACAAACAAAAGAGGGTGGAGAGATGATGAAAGGGAGGAGGACAGGGAAAAGATGCAGCTGCTCATTTTTAATTTTTGGAACTAGCCTTGAATTCTTGGCATTTGCTTAAGCTTTATAATAAAAACTAGGGGCATGACTGAAACACTGCGTCTTTGTTCTACTGTGGTTGCCAACAAGAAGTTCTAAAAATAGTAACAAATAGATCATTTGAATTCTTGTCTAAAATAGTATCGATGGAAGATGTTTTGCCAGATAAGAATTGCATGTGTAGAGCATTGCCACAGCAGTGGAAGCTTTTGGAAAAGCAGCCAATGCCATATGTTGTTGTTTATTCGGTGGTGCCAACATCTACATCAGTAGAAGGTATTTTCATTTATTTCACCTGCCAGGAAGTAGAAATCCCTGTAGCATTTGTTCCTGTAAATCTGTTGAACCTGCTCAAACTGTGTGCCCTCAAAGTAAAGGAGGCCAGCAGCAACCCAGCATTAGGAAGAGCATTGCCAGCTGGTTGAAGGGTGATCCTGCCCATCTACCCAGCCGTGGTGAGACACATCTTGAGTACTGGGCCCAGTGTTGTACTCCCCAGTGCAAGACAGATGTGGACAAAGTAGGGTGAATCCAGTGAAGGGCCATAAAGATGATTGGGACTGGACTATTCAACCTGAAGAAAAGAGACTTGGGGGGTGGCCTTACCTGTTTGTAGAAGTATCTTACAGAGGGAGAAGTAAACCAGATAGAGCCGGTTCAGGTTCTTCGTGGCTATTCCTGGAGGAGAACAAAACACATTGGATGCAAACTGAAACGCAGGGATTTCTATCTGAACACAGAAAACCACAGGGATTTCTATCTGAACACAGAAAAACCTGAACACTGCCCTGACTGCACAGAAAGGGTGTGGAGTCTCTTTCCATTCTTGGAGATGCTCAAAACTGGCAGACCAGGACCCTGAGAAACCCACTGCAGCTTGAGCAGAGGGTCACTTTGGTGGCAATCCCTAGAGGTGCCTGCCATCCTCAGTGAATCGGCAATTCTTGTGTGCCTCTGCTTTGCTGTCTAGCTGAAAAACTGGAGTATGGAAGATACCACTAAACAAGTTGAATGCTCTCACGTATTTTTCTGAGTGGTAATGCCAGTGAAATAATATTTTTAACACTATTAGAGAAAAAATTGTGATTGAGGAGCAAAGCTTGAAGCAATGTGTGGAATGAGACGTGTTTGGGGCTTTGTTGCACAACCCTTCACATTTTAGTGAGCTCTTACCCACATAAGTAGTCTTGCTGACGTCAATAGGACTACTCCTGTAAGTGTTCACCAGTGGAAATAAGGGTTGCACAATGTGTCCTCGTCTGTAATGTACAAGTGTATGTAACACAGCATTTAATTATCACTTCAAACCTCCTTTACTTCAGTAGCATATTCTTTTAAATATCTCAAATTATGCTGCTTTTCCTAGGCTGCACTTTACTGACATAGAGATATTGTTACATCTATCACCATACAATCGAGCAGAGAGAGTATCTCTGAAAAATCATCTTTGCTTCTGTTCATTTATACAGCTGAAAAAAAAAGCTGACAGAAAAAAAGAAAATAATTCTCTTCTTTGATAGTGTTTTAAATAAATTTGAGTTTCTAACTTTTTTTCTGACAGTTTGATGGAGTCAGTGCTTTACTTTCCGTACTTAATTAGTCTGAAGGTAGGCTTTCTATTCCCCACAAAAGAATTAAATAGGTTTTTTAAAATTTTAAATGTCAGTTGAAGTTCAGTTTTGTATAAAGAGGTATCTTGTATCTATATTTTATAGTAATAAAAATGTAGAGTGAAAAGCAGTTTCCAAGATCAATTATGTGTTGCAAATTTTTTGTATTTCAACTTTATTGCTAAAATATCTGCTCTGTATCACTTTTGGTGGTGTTTAGGGAAGGGTATGATGTACCCTCTAACATTCAAATGATAAAGCTGGAATCTCTGTCATGAAAACTTGATTTTTTGGAAGGTTTTTAGAAGCTTTAATACTTTAGAAGTTGTTTTCTTGTTTTAGGTATTGAAATTTTTGTCAAGGTGCTTGAATTAGGTTACAGAGTTTTCTGGGACTAATGTAGGAATAGTTGAATATTTGCATATGGATACTTGGAGTTAAATCTCTTTGGAATCGTGAAGTGTTGTAAGAATACGGTGTTATAATTTAGAAAAATGAGCCTGTTCCACTGTGTAAAGAGGGTAGATGTTATTCATTCAGACCAACAGTACCTTTACAAAGAGTTGATTTGTAATGCTGAAAACTCTTTCAGGATAATTGTTAAAGTATGAAAGAAAAAATAATTGCTGGAAGGTAAAATAAGAAAAATCGGTATTGCAATTAGAATGGGATCTTAAAATTTTATTTGTTTATTTAAAGGGTACACCCACTTTATACCTATTAGCAACCTGAAGGGACTAAATGGAAAATTCAATAAACTTTTTTACAGCTTAGTATTTTATTTAAAATCAGATGTCTTTTTTTTAAAAAAGGTGTCCACCAGCTCAGCCTTCTATTTGCTAGGCTTCATGTACATCTAGCAGATGACACTCTTTCTGTTACTCAATAGGTCAGAATCTTGGCAACACTTTCTATTTGTCTTTAAACAAATGAACCTGTAAATATCATGGTCAATCTTTAGCTCAAATAAGAATAGCACCTTGCAGCCTGCTTCTTGCATCCTTTCTAAAGTTTTTCATGCAACAACTCATCAGGATTGTCAGAGTGATCGTTTTGGACTTCAGCAAAGCTTTCGATGCTGTTTCTTACAGGATCTTCCTGGACAAACTGTCCAGCTCACAGCTGGATAACAGTGTTATCTGATGAGTGAGCATCTGGCTCATGGGTCAGGCGCAAAGGGTTACAGTCAATGGGGTGACATCAGTCTGGGGACCTGTCACTGGTGGGGTTCCACAGGGCACCATCCTCAGCCCCATGCTCTTCAATGTCTTCAAAAATGACCTGGATGCAGGACTTGAAAGAGTTACAGCATATGTGAAATTCATAGCTTAGACTAATTGGTATATTTTTCCTAAATGTTTTATTTTAGCCATGATGTCTAGAAAAGTGCTGGACTATCTTGGTTTGTTTTTGAAGAGCTTCCTTGCCATGAACCCGATCAAACCTTTCTGTATGTGTCTGTATTATATTTCTTCTACTAGTGCTTTTTAGAGACTGTTTTCTCTGCATTTTTTACCTTCTTATTTTGTGAAGGATGTTGACTGTGTTTCTGTTTAAGCTTCCTAAGACTTTAAGTTTGGATGGGATTAAAGAAGAATGACAAATCCTGGTCTGTGGTGCTGCAGATAGGGTCCAAGTATCACCAAAGTAGTGACTCTCAGGTGTCCAGTCTTGTTGCTAAGTAGTGTTATTTGACTGTGTGTAGGTGTTATTTCAGAAGACTTGTGCTCTGGGAAACTGTCCTAACATGTCTACTAATCTAAGTGTTAAGTTGGAGTGAGGTGCTCCTTTCAGGAGGAGGAACATTCTCTGTCTCCAATTTAGTGAAATAGCAGAATGAGGCTTAGCACAGGCATGTAGTGTCCCTCAGAGGTTTCATCATAATGGATCTTGTTTGTGGAGTAAGTTAAGATGCAGTTTATAAAGAGGTATGGGTAAGTATTTACAGAACTGTATTCACGAAAGTTTGTTTCAAGTAATAAATCAGCAGTAAAACACTGGTAATAAAGGGAATGGGACTACTTTTAAGCTAGAAGAGTTCACTCAAAAAGAGAGCTACTCCAGGATTAGGCGTCAGGTGGGAGGAACACATTACATCAGCCAGAAGGTATTATTGGAGAAGGCATAAATCAAGAACTTGGTCCCAACACCTGTTCTCAAGGAAAGAGTGAAGTCATTCTAACCTTGCTTGATCATTAGATTTTAAGTAGTTTAATCTGAAGCTGTATATACTCACTTAAGAGATGAATTATGTGCATGTTATGAGGGACTTCACATTTTTCATAATGAGTTACTAATGTATTTCAGTAATTGTTTAGTCTTTATTAAAGATTTGCATTACTTTTCAGGTATATTTGGGCAGGAGCAAGGTACTCTGGCTCTGTGTGTTACACAAGAGAAAGAAAAAGGCAAAAAATTATACTGAGATGGTTCTTCTACATCTACAAATACATTTTAACCTATTCAGTATAATGCTTTACATATAATTATGTTAATAATTATTTTTATCAGTAACCTTAAGATAATATGTAACTTTCTCAAGCAAATGCTTGAAATTATTTGATTACAATTTGCAAGTCCGAGAGCAGGTCTGTAGTCCTTCTGTTGGCTCTTTGCAGAGTGTTAATTAAATTTCCAAATTTGGTTCCATCATGCACCTGGAAGGAGAATAAAGCTTTTTACAGACACCTCAGAGTTACTCCAATGTGCTAATGAGAACTGGAGAAAAGCTACTCTCAAACCAGGAAAGTAAAACAGAGTTTCAAAAAGCCCCATACATCAACTAATGGATGCTGTTACAGCATAACAGCATACATACAGCATTATGCCATTCAGACAACTTAAAGTGTGTTTTGAAACTCCATGAAAAATGAATATTCAAATTGAAAATACTCCACTATGACCCCATTTGGCATACATATAATTCCTGTGGAAGGATTATAGGCCTTTTAACTGTAGCTAATGAAAACTGATTTAATCAAGAATATTATGTGATTTTTTTCTACTTTTTAAGTTAATACTGAAGCAGGGCTCAGAGCTGCCAGTTCTGCACAGTTCATGAGTGTTAGCTTTTGGGAGACATAAGCAGCTGAGTATCTGCAGGTGTCTAGGGCTCAGGCTTGCAAGGTGCTGATAGTATCAGAAAAACCACCCTGAAAGATGGTGGAAACTAAAGGCCTTATGTCCATGCCTTGCTCAGCATCTAGCGTGTTCAAGTGCATCCATGGCTTTTTCGTCAGGAATATGGGATTTGAATTACATGATGTGGTGGTTGTTGATATTCTTTCTGTATAAGCACATTCCAGTTCTGTTTAGCTGAGCTGGTCTTTATTTTCTCTCTCTAAAACTTTAGCAGAGCTGCTGGCGTCCTGGCTGAGATGTCACATGGCTACTGCTGTCGTTTATGGAGTACTGGAGGCTCGTGTAATTAAACATTCACTCTTGAATGAAGATTTGAAACGACTAATAGTAAAATTTATTATTTGTGAAACAATCATATGCCCTTTTTGAGTACCTAAATCAGCAGTGAGGTGTTTTCAGGTATGGCATTATTGGTTTTCACTGGTGATATGCCAGAACCACATATTGAGTCTTTCCTCGCAATGCAGGAGGGTGTTGGAGGAGGAGGGGCAAAAAAGGTGACTGGAACAGCTCACAGACAAGCTTGTGAATTGACTTTTCAAGAAAAGAGAAATCAAAGAGATTTGACCATTCTGATTTCTTCTCGTTAGTGATTATATTTTTTTCCAGACCAGTAATGTCAGGTTTCAGAGGGTTTGAGCACTTGGTCACATTACATTCCTGTGTACTTAAATGGATTAAGATAAAAAGTCTGACTTGAAAAGGATATTTCAAAACTGACTGTGCCTGTGGTTTTGAATCCTGATGCTTTGAACAAAGAAGGGATTGATTTAATGGGATTAATGCTTAATCCAAATGAAGCAATGTACACACATGCCTCAAATGCTTTTGAGAATAACTACAAATATGACTTATAAAAGTTCTGTAGAAAAATACAGAGAGGTGATCTTTGTGTAAGAAAGAGATGGGACAAGGCTCCTTTAGGTAAAGGAGTACATAGGCAAAGTTGTGTTCAAATTAGGTCTTCTGGATGACTTTCAGATATTTCAAGTCTTCTTTTTTTCATACAAGTATGGTATTTATTTTCAAATGCTGATTTTGAGGAAGTGTGAAGCTTCACTGTTCATGATTTTGTTACTTCAGATGAGAAAAATATTTTCAAATTAGGCATTATTTCACTTTTATTTGGAGTAAGGTTGTTTTTGGTTTCAGATGATGCTTTATCACCATGGTTTTATTTTTTTTTTTCAAACTCTTGGCTTGAAGGTTTCCTATGTGTACAATATATTTTTAGCTATTTGGAGAAATAAAGACTTTGCCTACATTTGCTGTGGTTCTACAGTCCCTCTAACTTCAGGGAAGAATTGCAAATTAACAGGTTAATTTGTGTGATTTTTTTTTTTGTTTGAATTTGTTGTTATTGTTGACTAATGCAACATTGACAGCATTTATA
Source organism: Cettia cetti (assembly GCA_013401135.1). NCBI lineage: Eukaryota > Metazoa > Chordata > Aves > Passeriformes > Sylviidae > Cettia > Cettia cetti. The sequence goes on along the minus strand of VZUI01040029.1, from coordinate 101,054 downwards.
GTTATTTCCTTTCGTGCCTATTAAAAGCCTTCTTCATATAACTTCTTAAAAGTTATTTCTTTTTCATGCCTAAAAGCATTCTTGATATGTGAAATCTACCTGATTTCTTACAATGACCAATGTACACCCACACAATGTGTTTTCAAACCACTGGATCCTGTTTAAATGGGCAAAAGGTGTGCCAGGTGCAAGGGTTTGGAGGGAAGCAATAGCTGCAGTCTTTCAGAGATTAGCTGCTCTAGGATAAAATGCTGACCCTTGGAAAGTATTAGGCTGGCTCATCAGTTTTTGCCCATTCTTTCTTGACTCCCCATGTGCCCCCCCCCCCCCCCCCCCCCCAAAGACTGGGAGCCAGAAACTTTAGGTGAAAATTAAAATTCTTGCCTAATCATGAGGTTTGATTAAGCTAGTGGTTTCAGAAAAAGACCAAATATCACAGCGCTAATGAAAAAATTGCAAGAATTGCTAATGACGTGTGTGACTCATGTTGCTAAATGGAGCAGATTTTTAAACATAGCTCTAGGCTTCAATTCTTTCAGCTCATTCACAGTCAGTTCTGCTTTATACTGAGCTCAGTGAAGCTATTCTCAGAGGAGAGTGCAGTGTGACATGGATTAAAAGTCAGAGTGGAGCCATTAATCCATTCAGTACTACACAGGTTATCTAATATCTAAGAAATGTTTTAAATATTTTAGGCAGCAGAAAAAGCTGAAAACAAAAATGACTGTCTAGTGATTGGGGTTTTTTTTCCTCTAAAGGAAGGCTGTTGAAGACTGGCTCAAAGGCAAGGAATAATTACTGATAATTGATGGTTGAAGGCTTTATTTTCTTGTTTTATTTTTAAACCCAGCTCTGCTATATCTGAGTTAGTAAACAGTGTGAAAGAGAGTTCTTTGTACTAGAACTGGATTTTTGTCAGGAGTGGTTCTTGGCATTGCATTTTCCAAGCCAGATAGTGATGTCCTGGGCAGGTCTCGAATGTTGCTCTGGAGTATGGTCAGGTTAGGGATGATTCCCAGCAGGCAATCTACCTTTCAGTTTTCCCTCAGCTTCATAGTTGGAGATCAAGAAAGCTTAATAGTAAGGATAAAGGAGTTATAAACCACTTGGTTTCCGGTCCATGAACAGCCCTAGACATATTCAGTTTACTGATCTAGAAAAGCGTACGGTGCTTCCTTGTAGTATCATTATAATGTAAAGTAAAACTCACTATAAAGTGAATTTTAAGATGCTAAATTGGTTATAATTTGTCACCTCTGCCCAAAAACCATTTTATTCCTTAGACAGAAGTCCTAGTGTTTTATGCTTTTATTTTGAAGTGTTGATATTCAGTTATTTTCCAAAGATACTTTTTCTGACACCTGAAGAGGACAGCAGCATATAAGACTGCAACAGTGTTTATAGTTTCTCTCCTAAAACCCAAGATAGACATTAAGAGGATGGTGGTAATGAACTGGATAAATACTGATTCCATTTATTAGAAGAATCTTTCTATTCTGTAAACTTTGTCCATTGTTATACTTTATTCCTTCCTGGTCATTAAAATACACTTTTTTTTTTTTGGAAACTATCTTCAGACACTTGAGGCTTCTTGAAAAACGTTTGTGGCAGTACCTGCAAAATGATCTCCTAGTATAGTACTCCCAACTTTAACAAATGTTTCCTAATTTTCTCTCATCATAATTAGTATTTTTTTTTTTTTTTAGTGCTACAGATGTTGACTAATGAAGCTGTTGGTGTACTTCTACTGGACAATGGGAGATGGCTCTGGGAAAGCAGCTGATCTCTTTTAGGGTTTTAATTCATTATCGTTAATGAAATGTAGGAGTTGTTGTATTGAAAGCTGTGTTGGTAGATCAAAAGGAGAAACTAGGCTTGAGCAGGACCGGCAATCACCATTAAGCAGCCTGCACTATTCACACTGTGTTTGAAACCCAGAAAAAGAGGTACTTTGGAAGGTGGTGGTTCTGGTTTTTTTGGGGGTTGTTTGGCTTTTAGAAGCACTAAAAAACAGTCAATGTCTTAGTTACAGTTTTGAAACCCCAATGATTTAGTCTTGGTACCCTGTTGAAATAAATAAATTTCCCTTGTTGGTTCATAATCTATGTGAATAAAACAGCTCTACTCAACTAGCTGAATTATCTTCAGGTAAAGGTTTCTTTATTCTTTATCCTCAGTGAAATGAAGCATGTTTTTAAAGTATTAGTCATTGGACCATTGAAAAGATAGTTATTTGTCAAACCAGACTATCATAAGGCTTTTGGCTTTCTAGTTGTAATAACTGGACTATTATACTTGGTAGCAATATCTGTACTTTATATTGTTTGTTTAGTAAAATAAAAAAGGAAAAAAAATCCACACATAATTTTGGCTTCAACTGCATCTATTTCTGCTATTAATTCCAGTGGAAAAGGAACTATTTCTCATAGTTTGGGTAGGAAAAAAACCCCCAAAAGTTACACCAAACCACTCACACATGCTGAATTGGAAGCCAAGGAATTATTTAAAAAAAAAAAACCAAACCCTTGAACAGCACCAGTTAAAAAAACCAAACCCAAAACACAACCTGAAAATTTTAAGGGGCTGACATGAGCTATGCCAAATGAGATTCACAGCTTCAGCCTCAGACATATGCAAAGTAGAAAAACAGAGCTATGTTTTTTCATACAGTGCACTAATACATAAGTTTCTAGAAATACTACAAGTAAATACAGTTGCTTTTCTATCATTTTGTTTACTCTTCTCTCTTAACATCCCAGGATGAACATCCTGCTGGAAAGGTCATTTCCTCTGGCAGTAAAAAGGCCTCTTGCTGATCAAGGAATTGCCTCTCGGGTGATGTCAGGATGAAAAGCTGTCTTCTGCACTCCTTTGCATTGAGCTTTGCCAGTTTTACATTGTTCTACCCTGTAATAAATTAGATATAAAAAAACCCCCACAATAAGGTGAACCACTTGCATAAACCCCAGCATTTATTGGAAAGTTGTATTTCCACTTATTGTTAAGACAGGAGTGGCCTAGAAATGAAAAATATAAAACCAAACCCAACTTGATTAATGTTTTGCATACGTATGAAGAAAAATTTAAAAGCAGATGATATGGTCAAAGAAAACATTTTGAATTGAGGTCTGTACAAGCTAACTGGGTGTGCTGGTCAGGACATGAAGAGCTGCTGGGCTGCCACAAATGGTGGGCAGCTGGAGCTGTTTCTTTGCCTGTGGCTTATTCAGAGGGGAATGAAAAAAGGAAGAGCTTATTTATGTTTGTCCTTCATTATTTAATCACAAATTCAGAACAAATAGTTATTGTGTGCATAAAACACAACAGCAAGTTGTGTCAGGTAGCAGCACTGAAATGTGAATTATCATTTTAAAATAAGAATACAAGAGAGAAAGATAATTTAGTATGTGTGTATTTAATTTAACAGGATATATGTATGGAGGGCAAACTGCACTGCATAAAGAGGATGAATGGACATCCAAATCAAATGCCAGATTCCTTAATTCCCAGAGGAATTTTTCCAGTTCTTCTGTGCTTTCTGGCCTGCTGAATGCTAGGCTGTTGGCCAGAGTTCATCCCTCCTGAGTGATGGTCCCTCTTGGTAACTGTCAAAGCTCTGTCAGAAGACAGACGGCTTCCACAGACAAGTGGTGATGCTTTCTGGGGGTGCAGAAATGAAATGAGGGGAGGAGCTTTTGTGTGGGCTGCTTGGGAGGAAGTGCATAGACCAACACAGTTAAGAATGTGTGCACTGCCTTTTCCTTTGCTAGTCACACTTGATGCTCCACACGAGAAAAGGTGAACAAGAATGAGAGAGGTCCTGGCATTACTGGAGAACTGGTAGTGGTAGTGAGGGGAGAAGTAGTAGAAGAGAAATATTTCTAATGTGAATGAATGCAGAAAATTTTTTCTGCTCCAATACTTAAGACCAATACATTGGTAAGAGAAAAATTAATAACCAGCATTGGCTTGTGTTATGATTGTTGGTAATTCTGAAAATGGCACCTTATTGGCACGATAAACTTTGGTTTCCTGAGTGTCAATGTGTTATTGTCCATTGAAATGTTAGTAATCATTGCCTCTAGATATTAAATTTTTTTTTGCATTTGTCAGAATTAAGGGATAACAGTGCTTCAATTGAGAGGTCAATAATATTTAACAAAAATACATGTACTGGAAGTTTTCAGGAGTGACTGCTCAAGAGGGCAAGTGTGTGCATGTTTTTATGCAATAACTTTATTCTAATGTACATCTTGCAATACACATGCCATAATATAATAGCTTCTGCACAGCTGTAAAATGTTGTTACATTCAGGCATCTTTACCACACTTTTTTAGCCTTACTGTACATAAAACACAAACCATTAAAATTTATTCAAAAAGGCTTGTATTTCTACATTTTGTGAACTTACAATGTGTTATTGTTAGTTTTGATTATGGAGTTTGTGTGTAAGTTTGCAGGGTATGTTTTTTGATGAGCAGGCCAACAATTGGGAGCAAACCAATCAGCTGGCCTTAATCTATGTAGAAAATGGGTTTAAGTTACTCCTTTTAAACTCTGCAAACTTAGTTGTAAATCCTCTGCTTGCTCCCATCTACAAGTCCCACATTGAGGAAAAATATCTGTGCAAGATACTTTTAGTAAAATAAAGAAGGATAATTTAAAGACTTTAGGATTTCTTATATCAGCTCCATGAATCACTTTTCTGTACAAGGTTAAAGCAGAGTTTCTGTCTTTAGGTTCCTGAAGTTGCATGATATGTGGATCTTAAACTTGAGACCTGTAGACTGAAGTTTTATTTCAAACTGACATTTTATTGAATTCTGATGTGTATTTTACAAACCCCACAATATATAAAGGTTTGGATCAAGAATGAAAGGTTATTTTCACTGAAGAAACAAACCAATCCTTTCAGAATTCCAGCTGCTAATTTTACAATCTTTTCAGGCCCTAGTTTTTTACTAAAGCAAAGTGTTTCTTTGCAGTCTAAAGACAACTTGGAAGTAGCAGACGTTTTATGACAAATCTGTTTTGATTATTTTTCATGTAGAACTTAAAGGGCAGATAAATTTTGATGACATTCTGATGGCGAAATCTTTAAAATGTTGTACTCTTTTGAATGATCCTTAAAACAGGTTTTCTTTTCAAATTTTCTCACTATGAAACTAGAAATACTTTTTCAAGGTACTACATTTTTGTCATTCGAACAAATTTCAGAATTATATTAATGAGTTTGATTTTTTCGGAAGATGACGTGATCCCTGAATTTCCTTTAAAATCATCTTGTTCATTTTACACTTGTACTTCTTCATAGCTGCCTTATGATCTAACTTTACAAGCTATCACCTAAGGTTAAACAATCAAAGTAGTGGCGTTTTGTTTGTTTTTGCCCCACTTGCTGATTATCTACTTGTCTTACTGATTTAGGATAAACCTTTTCTTCTTTACTAATGAAAGTCAGGATGCTTAATTAGCTCTTTTTCAAGTGATTCATAAATGGGGAATTGCCTTAAGTGGCAACGTTGATTTTTGAGGCTATGATGTCCAACAGGAACTGCCACCTCTGGATTAAAAGCAAGGGTAGCTTAAACCAGTTTTGAGCTGTTGGGGTCTGATGTGTGTGAGTGATGTGTTGCAGTTGGTGTGAGGAAAGTGGTGTAAGTGGTTGATGCTCTGCAGATAAGAGCTGTTAGTTTGTCTTCTGATATTGCTTCCTGAAGACTTTCACAGTAAATATTTGTAAGAGATCTTAAATATTACCGTCATTGGCTATCATTGAAATTGCACTACACCTCTGTTCATAATGTTCTAAAACTGTGCAGAGCACAAAGTAGGAGAATTGATCTCCTTTTGTGGCACGAATAATCTCTGTACAAGGTCAGTGTTGTTCTTTTCTGCTGAACTCTGGTTGTTTTTTGTGGAGAATTTACTATTATATTCAAATACACAAAACACAAGAGAAGTCGGCATATTTAGAGTCATTACAGTGGTTGTAACTCTTCTTCCCCTCATATCTCATTAAGGCTTTTGCACTGGGGTGCCTGTTCCCTCTAAGGCAGCCTGGAGCCAAGTCCCTCAGGACTTTTTATTGCTTCCACCTTTGAACAGCCTCAGCACTGCTGGGTTCACTTCCCTGTGGTCAGTTGTTTTGTTTTGGGGATTTGAGAAGTGTATAATCAGATTATAATTTTGTGAATTTGAAAATTTGCTTATGAATGTCAGGGATCTGAGATTCTGAATATTTCTTCTTTTTCTAAAGTATTTACTGGAGTTTTCTTTTTGTTGCAGATATCGTAAATACATTTTATCTGCAATTATTTTCATTTTGATAACTAAGTTACTAAAGCAATGGAAGCATGCCTGGGAAAACATTTTTAACATCTAAAGTAACTTAAGTAATTCTGGTGTTTGAAAATTGCATATGATTTTGGTGTTTCATAATAGCTTGTGTTGATTTTGCTGCCATTTGCTGTGAGAATACTGAATTTGTTGCCCTGTGAGACATCCCAGTTCACTTTCTTCTATTCCTTCTAACCAGTGTTTTTATCAATATATCATCTTGCATAGCTTGGAAATAATTTTATAGTCACAATCAGAGTCACGAATTCCTACCTGGCTGTTTCTCCTGGGTAATGTTTACGTGTACCCCTTTAGGGGACTTTTTGTGCACAGTGTGTGTATGGTTACACTTTGCTTCTACTATTTTCTATATTACAGCTCATTTTTTTGATAGGATATTGCTCTCTCTGCTCTATTTAAATAGTCCTATATTCAATCAGTGTGTTAAACAAAGGGATATTGATTCTTGCTGGTCTCAATGTATTTTTTTCACATGAGAGAGTTCATACCAATAATGTAATCAATTAATGTTTTCTCTTTCAGGCTTAACAGATGAAAAAGTGAAGGCGTATCTTTCTCTTCACCCCCAGGTACTGGATGAGTTTGTGTCAGAAAGTGTAAGTGCAGAAACTGTGGAAAAATGGCTAAAAAGGAAAAATAACAGACAAGAAGGTAAGTGCTTTTTATTTGTGATTAATATTTAGCTTTGAACCACTCAGTTGTTTTCAGATTAAAAAAGGAAATCTGGTTTTGGTATAACTTGACTATTATAATTTTTGTGTTTAGGTTCTACCATTTTTTGAAAGCAAAATGGGCTAACAATTTTTGAAATATTTTGAACCTTTGGAGGTTTTTTTTTTTTTAATATACTGATAGTAATATTGGAAGTTTAGTTTACCCATTTTGAATTGCAAATACTATCCATCAACCTGTATGTTTGAGAACATAACTTGCTTTTCTTGGATCGAAAATTGATAAGTTTTGAATTAAAATTTTCCAGTAAAATTTCAGTAAAATACTGGCTATACCATCTCAAAAGTTCTTATGTGAAACATGTAATACGTCAATTTTAGATAAGAACGTTGACATAGCTATTATCACCCAGTGTGTTAAATTCTGGAGGTATTTCTGTTGAGTTGCTTTAGGTAAAATACCTTGCTAAATAGACCCAGAAAACCTCTTTTGAGCAAGCCTGGGTTGACAATGATCATATATTTTGTAATGATCTTAAATTTTGTGGGACTGTCTGCAAACATAAGATTCAATGCAATTCTAACAATGATTTGTAATGTACCTGGTTAAAATGCAAAGAAGGGAATTATCAAGAAGGTTAGGGAGGAAACACTGGTTTTGCTTTGTGGCTGACTTCTGAGGTGTTTTGGGTTTTAAATTCTAGTAATAAGTCTTACTTTAAATAGAAGGACTATTGTTACTTCCTAGAGGACAGTGTTTTCTACAGAACTATAAAAAAAAAGACGGTGGACAAGGGACAGAAAAGGCTATATTGAGCCAGATTTTTGGTGGTAATGACTACATATCATCTTAAGGTGACAACAAATTTTTGTTGGTTTTAAGAGATCACCTAGCAGCAGAATAGAAGTCTATAGCAATAGACTGTTTACTGCTTTCTTTGGAGTTTGCAAACTACAGCACTGCAAGAGGCCTGTTGTTATAATCCACAACAGCAATCAGAAAAACTTGTTATGAATCAAGGGAATAGGTTGTGACAATGATTTTTGTACACAGCTGATGAAAAATACTTTTTGTTTTTATGAGCTATGCTCATTTAAAAATAATAATTTTGTCTAAGGTGCTTGAAATCACTGTAAAAAATCATTGTGTGTTTGAAACACAGTCTATAGTCTGGGATCTTTATGCTAAAACCAAATAAATGCTTTGGAGGATTTTTAGCTTCAAGAGTCATATTTTGCTATGTGGAATTTATTACCAGTTGCTCAAAGTTTTCAATTTGGGGGTGGGGGGAAGGCTGTAAATGAAAAATAAATTTTTGTGCAAGTCCTCATGAAACTTTTTTGTAGAAACTGCTAAAACAAAGTGGCTGCTAACTATTATCTTAGCAAAGTTTTAATGTAAACAGATACTACAGTGAGATTTGTCTGTTTTTTTTGTACACTTTAAACATTCTATATTATGGCTAATTATCCCCAAACTTGTATTAAAACTGTCAAGCAATAGTTATGCTGCCATTAGCATTTTGCTTCATATCGGTTATCATTGTACAGGTCTTTCTGCCTTCCCTGCTACTTCCCTTTTGCTGACAGTGATCTTTTAGGTGCCTGTAGTTAGTACACTGAAGGCAGTCATGCAGAGGTGGCTTCTTTAGTGCTGAATTTTAGATAAAAATAAGCAGAACCTGATTTAAAACTATACTTGTAAAAAAGTAAAAAGTAAAAAATATTAAATTAAATGTTTAAAATTAAAATATTAAATTTTGTCTATAGAATTAAATGCATACTGATGTGCCTTGTCTATGATTTTCTTGTAGAAAAATTAAGTCTATAGTCATATAAAATATTTCTGATAACAACATATCCTAATCTTTCAGAAAGCAATATATTCAGGAAAGAAAATGGCTAGATTATTTACTTTGTTATGTATGTACAAATTCTACTGCCTGAGTTATGGTGGTGGAGAGAAATGAGGGGGAGAGAATGGAACTGATTCTTTTGGTGTCAGCACAGATCTATGGTGACTTAAAGTGACTGTGTAACCTAAGTCACTTTGCATCACTAGGGGTATAATTTTCCCTCTATTCCTTTTGCTCCAGTCTAGTCTGCTTTACAAATGCTCACATCATGTAATGTGATACAGCCGGAAAAGTAAGCTTTGTTTTTATGAGGAAGTTGCCAGGCAGGCAAAAGGCTGTTATGAGGTCTCTGGCTCAGTGTCTGTACTCTTACACGTTGATGACGCAGAACAGTCATTAACCTATATGCAGAAATTGTGTCCTGCCTGATTTACAGACATCCAGCTGTGTGTACTCTTCAGCCAGAAGTCAGTGGGCCTGCAGCCAGGGTAGTTTATCTGAATTTCATTAACATGAACTGAAATGTCTGATTTGGACTTAAATGAACCAGAATTTATCTGTGACTGAGACTCACTGGATTAATTACTGTAGTTGGTTTGGGCTTTTTTTAAACCTAAATTATTAAAAAGGGAGGCAAAATCACTAAATATTGTAGTCTTTAAGGTATAACTATATCCCAAAATATAATGAGTTGAATCCTCATTGTGTTAGATCATGTATCTGTCGTGGTGAATATTTGCTTGGAAGGGGTTGATTGTGATGGTGATCTGCCTGGGTTTATAAGACTTTTTTTCTTTAACTTTTTTTTTCCTTTTCTTGGTGTAATGGAGAAAACCTGCAAAAGTAGCACCAGAAAGGAATGCTGCTTATGCTGATATTTGGGTATTCACTGCAATTTTTTTGAACTCTGACTTTTATCTACTGATAAATTACATGCTCAAAACACACCCAGAACTTGTATTGTTGCACTGGAACTTCCAAACAACTCTATTTGTAATACAAAAACACTGGAGTTTTAAATTTTTTCTATTCAGATCATGGCAGAGTTATCTGCCAGAAGGGGATCTTTTCTTTTCCAGCTGCCTAGATACAATACTCACAGAACGCATGAGACTTCATTGTCCTCTTTCATATCTTTTGAGCAAAAGTGGCAGATGATTGTAGCCAGAGCATAATATTAGGAAAGCTTTAGACTCTGCTGCTGGATAGATCCTCATCTCCCAGCAAATTTCTAGAAAAATATTTATAAATTCCAACCTTTATTATATTATTTGAAGCTTCACTGCCACAACAATGAGAGGCTGAGCCCATTGATTATAAGCCAGATGTGCATCTTTTACGCTGTTGATACTGAATTTCATAGATGTCTTTCCTAATCTTTTTAATTACCTCTTATAATAAGAAGAAAGGACAAACTGTACTGGCACAGAATTTCTACATGGAAAGCTGCCTATATCACTTAAGAAACTCATCATTTCCCATGGCCCTCATGTTCATCACAGTGCATGACCATGTGCTTAATTACTGCTGAATCTGGAAACATTAATGGCTTCATACATTACTTTTTTTCCAGAAATATTTGCCAAAACATGCAAATCTATGTGTAGTGGGAACTTAAAGTGCTTTGCCATTGTTAATACAAATGTTGTTAAGTAATTAATGAATACAATTTTTAAAAAATTAAATGGAAAGTAGTACATTCAGTACATAATATGATGCTGATTATTCTCAGAAGTTATCTTTTAAGTGCAGTTGACTTACTGCATTTCTGGGAACCTGATACTTCGTGACTGACCTGTTAAAAAAAAAAAAAGTAAATAGAAATGTTTTGCTTAATATAACATTATGACATTGCTGAAATGTTTGAACTGTACTAGGCTGCATCGTTGACACATAGATAATAAAAACTCTGTACAAAAGTGATTTCTGGTGCTGCCTTTTCAGGTTTTAAGGTATCAGCATGATGGGCTTCTAAAGTTGTCTACAGTCCTGTAAAAGACAAAGTAGTGAGTTTTTGAGAGATGTTGATGTGTGGCTCTATTTAGGGAGCAAGTCTACTTAGGTTTTTATTATTAAGGAACACCAAAGTACATATTTCTACATTAGATTATTGTTATTCCATGATTTATTCTTTTAATTATGTTATTTATTCCTGCTTTTAAAAGATGGCGTATAGAGCCATGTTATGTGCTCTTTGCCTAAGATTAATAAATAGGTGAGAGAATGGCTAACATGCATTTCCATAAGCAGGGATAGTGTATATAAAAAAGGCGCATGTAAGGAGGATATGTGTCCGTATGTGTATGCTAAAGAGATGTCATCTTGCTGCCAGAATTATAAAGAAATAAATGGAGCCTATTCTTGTTTTGAGGACTGTGCCTTTTTGCACTGACTGAGCAGATACCTGTTCTGTAGTGCAGGGCAGTAGCTGTAGAGCTGTAGGGGAAGGATACTCGGAATCTGGAGACTATCACTGCTGTGATGCTCCACAGCTTGTTGCAATTCTGACTTCTCCCCAACCTAGGCAAGAGGAACCGATATGGCAGCGTGTTAACAACCTCCTTGATTTATGATTAGGGTGTCTTAATATTTCATTGATGTTGCAGGCATGCTGTTTTATTCTGATGTATCCCTGCTGTGCTTATGTTTGTGACATCCAAGCAGGCAAAAAATACTTGCCAAAAAGCAAGCATAATTTTGGGAATTATCTGGGCAGTGCGGGACGTTGCACCATTGACACTGTAGTAGTAGCTCTTAATGTTTCTTATTATCAAACTCCACTATTTACATATTTTGATGCCTTTCCTTTTTTTTTAATTTTTAAAAAAATTTTCTCAAAATAAGATAGGAAGATTATATCTTCCAATTCCAACTGTAATAATTGCTTGGTGTGTTCTTGCTCTTCACTCAGCGTTTGCTAATGGCCAGTTAGGTACAAAATGTTGGTCCAGGTGGTCTTGTTGGTCTGAACCAAGGCAACTTAGGATACTGACAGGATACTTTCCTGGGATAATATCCAGACTGACAAAATTTGTTGCTATTGTCAATGTTTTTATCAGAAAAGTTGCAATAATATCTGGGGGCTTGACTATGTAGAACCTATTTCTCTGTGTATTTGGCACAGTCCTCTTTTCCACGGAGATAAACTCATTGATAGACTTTTGTATGGCACAGTTTGCAGGGTGCCATTTTTCATGTGTCTAGAAAGTTTGTTAGTATTTCATAGGCAGACAGGTGAAGGCACTTCACAGTTCTGTGTTGGAACTCTACATGGGAATGCCATTTTAGTCCAGATAATGAAAATGGAATGCACATGTCAGAGGTACAGAAGAATTTTGGAGCACGTATCTGGGGAGACTTTTGTTTTGTGCCATTGCTTTTAAAAATTGTTTTATTGCTGCATCATTTCCTGAAAGAGTCAGTATAATTGTCTGAGGTGAAATGGTTTCTTTCCTATGTGATCAGTTTTTTTGTCTTTTAAATTGTTTTCTCTTAATTAACCAGAAGAGAATCAGCTTATTAGTAGTCTAATTTAGGCTGTGAAAATATTGAGAAGGAGTTAATGAAAAAGTCCTCCCTGTTGTGTTGTCATTCTGTTTTTTTGGACAGAAAAGGTTAATGGAAAGGATATTTAAGTTAGATAGAACTGGATTTTTTCATGTATTGATAGTACAGAAATACTGAGTAGTGGCCTCTTGGTGGATAATACTGAGGAGGTCTTGAGTGATGATGAAGCCTTTTGTTCAGTGTGCATCTCAACGTTGAAGCAGTTGCTAATTTTATTCTTTGTTATTTGAATAGCTAGCACTAGCAAACTCCAAACAATGCTAAAAAAGGCTTGGTACATTTTTTTTCTTATTATTTGCTGAACAGTCTGAGAGTTTTTTGAGTGGGTCAGGTGAAGGAGGTGATTTTTCTGTATTTCTGGAGTTCTGCATATTTAGAATTGTTTAGATGGTCAGAGATTTGCAGAGGGTAATCCTTTAATGACAATATGTTTGGTGTTAGGAAGTAGACGTCATTGCTTGGTCTGAGTTCCCTCTTGAACTAATTATGTTAATCACATTATATCTAGAGCAATTATTCTCAACATGTACTTATACTAATGTTTGTTGTGTCTTTGTTAAGATTGAATTAGGAGTGTTTGTTTTTTCTGTCTACTCAAAAATACTGTTTCTCCTTACTTGTAAGCCTGGCTTCACAGAATCATTTCTTGCTCAGTACCCCTAGTTATATTAGAGAATAAAAAAGTGTTGATTTTTGTCATTTCTCAGTCTTTTGGTAAATTAGGACATGGAGCTTCTTTTACTGTCAGACTGAGAAACAGGTTTTTTACTTTTCTTACTATTTCTCTTCAATTTAAGTTTTGAACATTTCCAGATGATCAATATCTTTTTAAAGAGTGGGAAGCATAAGAGATAGTACTTCAATAATGAGTTAACATTATATGCAATACAAAAACGTAAGTGTAGAAGAAAGGATAACAGGGGATCTCGCCCCTGATAAGTCACAGTTGTGCTAATTACCAAAGAAGAGGAACAGCCTTCCCCTTAATGGGTTGCAGCTGTGATGAATAGAGATGTGTGATACAAGGGGTGGGTTAGCTGGTCAGAGAGAGGAACCCGAAGATGGGAGATACTGGGAGGACCTAGAGGTAGAGTTATGATCCTGAGGAAGGAGATACAAAAGGAACCATCCAGAAGGACTGGGCAAAACAGGAGAGAGAATCACTGCTCTGAGGTGAGTCTGGGTCTGCAGTTGGAGCCTGTTGTTGTTGGAACCTGCAGTCACAGTCTAGCTGGGTAAAAGCCTGCATTCAGAGTCTGCAAACTAGTACATGTAGTTAGAGGCTGCAAGGGAAACCTACAGTAGGAGCTTGCTGCAGCCAGAGTCCGTGAATAGTTCGAGTCAGGATAACTGAATTGTAAAAGAAATAAACCAGGACCCTTTTCGTGCTGTGATAAACAAGCAGTCTGTGCCTTGGTTCGTTTCAACCAAGCCCTCATGGGAGGGCTGCTGCAACACAAAACCATTTCCCTCCTGTGCCAGACAGTTCTCCTGAATGTTGTCTGACCCTGCTGTTCTTTGTTTTCAGATTGTTTCTCTCCTGTACATGAATCTTTGCTTTTAGAGTAAAAAATCAAGTAAATAAAAGAAAAAAAAATCTCACTAGTTGGTGGAGAAGATCTTTTCTGCTGATGTATGTGTAGACTGTATATCCATTAAACCAACACTTTTAAATAGTGATTATTTATGTCAGTGTCAGCTAACCTGTTTTTCCTGCATTGAAACGGAGTAGGAATGTTCCCATGGTCTGTAAGATGAGAAAGAAATAACAAGGGAATAGTCATTAACTTTAATGGGATGTTTCAAATCCAAGTATGGAAGAATTAGTTTAATTAATGTTGGCTAGACAAGCCCTGTAATCAAAGATTGACCAATAAAGATAAAAAGACAAAATGTAAGCTAACTGTAGATCTTAGCATTGTTTGTTCTGTCCCTTAAATGAGACTTGCATCTTTGAGGAAAGGGAAGTGTGCAGTGTGATTGTCTTTTACATCACGTATGCATAAAGAAAGGATATTTATTCATGAATCTTCTGTATGCGAGTAGTGAAAACTCAGTTCAGCAAAGTTCTCAGTGCCTTATCCATATATAATATATGTATAAAAATTCTGCCATCTCTTTTCTATCACGGGAAGTACCAGAAGCCCTGAGGATGAATGAAAATTCATCTTTTACCATACAGATATCTAGATGGATATAAATGTTAATGCTATGCTCTAAATGGATGATTTTTCTGTTTCTGTGGGCAGAAGCAATTAATGATATTTGTCTTAACCTCATATTGACTATTGGTGAAGATTTTCAGTAGAAATATTACTTCTGAAACTGCTCTGTCTTAAGGCTTTGAAAGCAGATTGTGTACACAGAACAGTGGATTACAGACGTAGTGTGGGCTTAATGAAGGCCAAAAATTTTTACAGAATCACTTGTGATTCTGTAGTGAGTTAGCTAATCATGGTGGTAATTCAGTTACTTTATCCTTTAAAATATTTATGATTAGGTGGAGTTTTAGGCTAGTTGTCTTGTGTTTATCAGATGAGATTTAGTGCAGCTAATTTGAAGTGTGTACTTTTTATGATGAGTCATAGATACTCCCTTTATTTTTTCCAGGTGGTCATTGGTAGATCAAGTTTTGTCCAAAAGTTACTTCTTTATACTCTTCATCTTGGCAATGAAATGAACCCTGTGAAACACCTTTCAACTGGACTATAACAAACTGCTTTTCTTTTTTCTTTTTCTGTATGTTTTATGAATGAAAGTTAAATTATTTTCCCCCATCATTCAGCAAGATAAAGGCCTAAGTATGATTTCATTTCCATTGATTTACTTCTATACTTTCCCTAATTGCTCCTTCAGGAGATTATGCCTGTTTAAATATGTTGTAGGAGAAATATATGTATTTCACATAAACGAACACTGTTGCCTCTGCCGTAGAGTTTTGCTTGTGTCACAAATATCATTCAAATACTTGGAAGGTGTTATTAAGCATGTAGATAGAAGTTATTTGGTTCAAAGCATGTACTCACATTTCAGACAATAAAAAAATCCAACAACAAACCCACAAAACTTTGAGGTGAACCCTTTATATGACCTTCAAATACACAAATATTGAACAGAAATGCCTTGTATTGGAAAAAAGTCCTCCTGAAGATGATTGAGTTGTAAGAACTTGGAAGTAAACTATGGAATTCCTAGACAATTTTCATTACAGAGGACTTCAGTATTCTGAGAGGAATTTTTTTCTCTGAAAAAAATGAATGTAGGGTAGTAAAACTACAGTTGAACTGAAAATTAAACCTAGATGCATAGAAACTGTAAAGAAACTCATGAAGTGTCAGATAAAAATAAGGTTTGGTTGATCTTTAAGGCCTAGTTGCATGGCATGTCACATATAAGAGGCTAAATTGCTTTTTCTTCACACCCAACTATGATGTTGTACCCACCTAGAGTAGTCCTGGGCAGGTGTTATTCCTCTCATCTGATCCTAAATATTGTTTTGGGGAAGGAAAACTGGCAAGATCTAAGCCGTGCTGCGGGTGCAAAGTTAATCAGATACTAGTGATATTCAAGCCCGGTCTGCAGCTGATTCCTCCATTAATTTGGGCCTAGCCTGAATTAGCTATTGCAGCTCAAGGAGGCATGCTAGGAATATATGAAAAATTCAACCATTAGAGCTTGGGAACAGAGGGAGAGCTTGGCCAAATGCAACCAAACAGGAAGCATCATTAAGGCACTGTGGAAATTTGAGGTTAATTTGAAGTTCAGATGCTCTGTACAGGCAATACCGCCTCCTCAGGATACACAGAAGAGCAAAGTTAACCAGAAATGTAGATGTCTCTAACCTCTATTTCTACAAGTCCAAAGACAAACAAGAAAGGAAGTATTTCTTTTTTCATAGTGTCTTTGTTGCTAATTACAGGTAACGTGTAACAAGCTAACATTTCCATCCGTGCAGCAGAGGGGGACAATGAACTATTTGATTAGCATCCTGTGAGGCTTGGAGGAGCCACTTCACCTGACTTTATCAATGGTGGATAATGCTGGAAAACAGTACACTGAGTTTAATTGTGTTTAGTTATTTGCTTTATTTTTATTTCTTTAGACAATTTGAGCAAAATGTCTGACTGTCAGTTACGGAAGAGGAGGAGATTGTGTGTGGTAATTTTGTCTAGGTCTGAGGGGAATGGATTTTTTTCCCTTGTGGAACACTTAAAGCTCAGGTGTAAGGAGGTCTGGCAGGAAATTATAATGGGTTGTAAAACCAGTGTCTGTGTTGAGTCAATGATAAGTAAATTTTCCTTGAAGGATTTGTCTTCTTTAAGCATAAGGATAGAAAGGCTAAGAAAGAATTAATTGCCTAATTAGATTAAAGAATAATTTCTTCTCAAAAGAATTATTGTTTCTGTTTTTTAAAAATTCTGTGAAGACATTTACATCTACTTAACTAATTACATGGCATTTGAGGATGCTCAGTTACTATCCATAGAACTTGTGTTCATTTGTAGGAGGTCTGTTGTTATTGTGGAGGGAAGTTAGCAAGGTCTGAATTTCTTGCCCTGGCTTGCGTGTCAAGTTCAATTCAGTTGGAAAAGGACCCCCAATTCTTATAGTGTTATTAACTCCTTATAAAGCCTTTCTTCCTTATTTTCTGTGTGCTGTGATGATTTTTGTGATGCTGCTAGCAAACAGAGAGGGATTCTTTATTCTGCAAAAGATCTGAACTGTATCAGAAGTTTTATGACTGTCATGATGCAGACAGTTGACAGATTTGCCTTTTCCATAACAGAAGAATGAAGGGCACCCTGCAAAACAAATTGACTACAGATTTGAAACAACAGGATGTCCTTTTTCACACAGCCCATGCCTAAATTATGAACCTATTAGCATAATATATTTGAGATGTTAAAAATGTAAATGGGTTCAAAAAGTGATTAGACACATTCCAAAGAAGAAATACTTCATCAAGAGCTGTTACATACTATGATCCTGATGCAGACTCCAGCTGAGAAAATTCATAAGCATTTGATTGCTCTGAGGACATACTGGAGTAAGTATACTCTGTACATCTGTAGTCTGTTTTCTCTCCTTTTCATACAGTGTAGTTCTTCCCACTTTTCTTATTTCCTTTCTAAATGAGCTGTTACTAGCCATTGTCACGGGCTACAAACTCGAGTAGATGGACTTTAAGTTTAGCAGAATAGGGTCATTATTCTCTGTCATTATGCTTCTCTTGCCTTTCTGGGATTTATGTACCGCCTGTTGTTTGAATTATGACTCAGATTGTCCTAATAACTCATTTGAATACTGGAAAAGAAACTGGGTTTTTATACTATAACACATTATTTATGGATGGTCTTAGATAAGCTGCAAGAGATCTCTTCAGTTATAACAATAAGGCATCTCTGAAACTCTTTGGAGACAGCACCTTATTCAGACTTATGTTAGCTGCAGTACTGAGCTAAATTATTTTATTCTTTCTTTAAACCTGCAGTGAGAAGAGATATCCATAAGTGATGATCTTTGGCTACAGAAAAAAAAGTTTCTCTAGTTGAAATTGCTGAGTAACAATGATTAAGAGACTTTCTCACATTTCTTTTTAATGCAAAGGTAGAATGTTTTGTGTTTCTTATTTTTTGTTCGGGTAGCAGAAGGCAGCTCTTTTACAGACTGCTTGGTTCTCATCCTAAAGTGCTGGTTTTATTTCATTTGTCATTAAGTATAGGGAGTGAAAGGGAAAAAGAAAAAGGATGGTGTTGATGAGCATCAAAGATTGGGAAATTAATAAGACACGATTCAATAATAAGTGTGGGAGGAGGAATGTCTGTGAGGTTTTTGAAGGGTTTATAGCAATTGGGTGTAACTGACATCAGGTTTTGGTGACTGGAGGGGGGAAGTGGCAACTGACTTGTTACATTTAGACTAATTCAATCCAAGAGCTTGCTGGGCAGTGATTTTGGATTTCTAGTGAACACTTGGGGCGACTTGTCAAAACAGGTTTTTCAGCTAGTAACTACACAGTGACCCTTCTTTTTAAATCAGAGTTGTCATGACCCAAGCAGTGAAGGGCCTTCTGCGAGAGGAGGTTATTTCAAATGAAGTTTTAAATTACCAGAATGTGCTCTTTTTGCATTGTATTACCTAGGAAGCCGTGTCATTGTGACACCTGCTGGCTTGCCATCATATATTTCATGGTCAATCATCAATGTGCTCAAAGAGTAATCTGAGTTCTCCCTATTGCCTGTTACTTTTCTTAAACAAAATTTTCATTTTACAGATAATAGTTTTTACAAATGTCTACTATTTCCAGGTTGTGTTTTCCAACTGTTCTCTGGCCAAAACAGTATTTGGAGAAAATAACTGTCATCTCATCTCCCAATATGATTGTGTTAAAAAACCCCACAAACTTCTGAGGAGTAAACAGTGGTCATTAATCTCAGATACATTTCAGTGTTTGGAGCATCTATTGTAGCAGCCAGCTGTATACACCAAGTACAGTGACTATGTAGATATATGTGCAAGTACAGAGAAAATGGCACTATGTAATATAGGAAAAGGGTATTTGCAAGTATTTTCTCATGGTCTGAGGGTTTTTTCCTTCATCAAAAACTCTTCGTTGCACAGATTCATAACAGTTATCAAATTTTGAATCAACACAGTTTGAGTAGGTATAGAAACAGTTATGGCTTTTCCAAATTCACAATAGGTGTCACAGAACAATATTGTAGAGTCACAAAAGCATAGGAAATCTCAGAAATACTGTTGTCATGGTCCAGTCCACCATCTTTTAATGACCATTTTTAAGTCTAAGCACTGATGAATGAACTACTGGCCCATGTTGGCAGTTTTGTACTTCACAATTAGGTCTTTATGATTGGAGATTGGATAGTCTCAAATTCTGGAATAAATACTACAACTGTATATTTCTACATGGTCAAATTTTTTTAAGCATTGCCAAGATTGGCCCTTTTACATAGGGACATAAACAAGATTCTTTTAAACACAATTCGAAGAAAGTCACCAAAACTAAGCTGTTTTTCTGATGGCATAGGTGATTTGAAAGTTTTCTTTGCAGTGTGAGAGTGGCAAACAGTTTCTGTTCACAAACGTGGATGACTTGGTATCATTTGGAATTCATCGTTTTTTAGTTCATATAGCTGTCCATGAGCTAAATGGAGATGCTTCTGGAGCACTTCTGGGAAAATAGAAGTGCTAATAAAATCTAGCAATAGAGGGCAGCTTAAAAAAATTAATTGAGTGGGTTTCTGATTGTTAACAGTGCCAAAATAATTCTTTTAATAGAAACAATGAAAGGAGAACAGCTATACACACAGAATCCTCAGAAATAAATGCCATGTTGGAAGTTCAGCTTGTTTCTTTTTTTTTTTTTCCTCTTGTAAATCTAATTAAAGGGAGGGAATATTTGATTTAGATTTTCTTCATTCTTAATGAATGTCCATAAAATCTTGGATAGTACTTGAGTTATGACACTTGTTTTTCTTTGTTTTTATGACGCATCTTAAAGTAAAGGCACATTTCAAATAATATATTATTTTCTCTGGAAGTTTTCTCAGCTCTGCTGTTATTAGTTGACTTTTTGAAGGGCTCTCTCTTCTACAGACTGTGAAAGAAATTATTGGCTTTTTCTGAGTGATTTTCATTATGTAGATCTTCAGGAATTGAAATCAACATCTGCTTAGCTCAGCATCATCTTGTTAGTATTTGTCCCTTTTTTTCCTTTTGATAAGTAGGCAGAATGAAGCCTGGTGTTACTTAATTCTCTCTACCTCCCTAGGCTTATAATTTTTGAAATATATATTAATATATTTCTTAAGAAGGGATTCTTTAGAATCCTAGGATTCTTAGTATTGTTAGGAGAGACAATTTTACTAGGTTTTCATTCCAAGGTCCGCCATTTCTTTTTACATGTTATAGTGATGGAACGATTTTTGTTGGTCTCAAGATGCTCTTTCTCTCATGTATGTACAAATCCCTCAGGTATGGTTGGTTGTCTTTCATTACTCTTTCTGAAGGTGGATTTTCTTAAAGAATGCAGAAACAGAAGCATATTTTGTACCGTAGTTAGGTGAGATTTGTCTCATAGATAGGCAATCAGAAACTTTCTGATTTTATTTCATAAAATAAAGGTGAGGTCTGACTCCACTTTTACCTCTTAGAAAAAAAATATATAGGCAGAGTTCCTATCCTGTTTTCATATCCTTGATGCTTCATTTGTGCATCTCTAAAGGTTAGTGAAAACCTTTTCTGTGGTAAGTGACAAACTCACACATTTTAATAAGGAGAATAAAGTAAAAGAAGGACGGGCATTATTTCATTCTTACCAGGATCTCTTTTTGGACATTTGCATTAGATATCACCTTGGGTATTGAAAATGCTTTTAAAACATGTCTGGGATCCAAGCCTAGAGGAGGAATCAGTGGAAACTAGCTTGGTAACTCTTGTTTCCTCGAGGAAAGAGATTAGGAATCTAGTGAAAGTATGAACTTCTACTCTGACCTCTCAGTAATCCTGTTATCTCAATCTGACCTTTGCTTTGAAAGTGTCTCAGATTAGTTGCAAGAGATTGTATTTAGTCAAATGTATTTCATTTGATGTATTTATATTTAATCTTTGCAAATTTTCCTTTAAGTGGCTTCACAAAGTATATGTTGAGTTCCAGATACTAGCATCTATATCCACAGGGTAAAAAAAGCCCACAAAGGTCCAGTTCATTTTGTTAATTCTAATAGAAAGGCCTGGGTTAATGCAAAAGAAGGTATTTTTTCAGAGAAAAGATATCTGAAATTCCTTATGACCAGTTGAAATGCTGCAGGAAAATACATGCCTAACAGTGGTGCCTTTTTTGAGTTGATACAAAGATCTTATTTTGCTCCTAAACCATGTTTAAAGATGAAGTCTCACTGACTGTCTAAAAAGTTACTGTATGCAAAAAATAGGTTTAGAAAATTGTCAGTACCCAAGTATTTGCTCCTGCCTTTCATACTGAACTCATATCTGAAGAACCCTCCAAACTTGCTTATAAATTCTCATCTTATTGAGTCCTTGCACAAATTCTGGTATTATAATCTTACAATTTTTTCACAATTAGTTTCAGCATTTACTAGAAAATTACTGCTCTGAAGATTAGTGTTTCAAAGATACTGTGGCATAATACATGAAAAACTGAGCTGCTCTGCCAGTAGAGAAGCTTAGAAAACAGCTTACCTGCTTATCCCACTCATGCTTTTTGTAAACATCCTTGGCTACGTTCCCAGTAAAGATAGGAATATGAAGTGGCTTTACCAAGTAGTTTCTTTCTTTCCCTTATGTACTGAAAGGAGAGCCCCTTGGGACAGATGAGAAAAGGACAAAAGCAGGAGTAGAAGCATGTAGGCTCCGAAAAGGAGGAGTGGATTGTGTAATATATTGGTGATGGCAGGCTGAGACACTCACCCTTTTCAACTAATTAGCACCCCATAGATGCAAACAAATGTGTAGTATTTGTTTTATTTTCTTTCCTTGCTGGTTTTCATTCCAATGAAGTAGGGTGCTACAGAGCCTAGGTTTCTTTGGGCTTAAAGAAAACCTAATTCCCAGGATATAACAAGTTGCAATTTAAGTAATAAGTCCTGTTTATATTATTATTAGCTGTCAGCTTAAACCAGCATGCTAGAGTGGGTTTCTAAAGGAACACATGCAGTTATATATTGTTTTATGTTTGTGGGAAATCCTTTAATGCATTAAATTAAAGGACACTTGCTAAATTTTGTATGGAAAGAGGAGTAATTTTAGTGACTGATAATATTACAAATGAGGAATTTTGAGGTACTGAATAAGGATTTTTGCTTGTTTTCATAATTACAAAGTGATGTTGAGTAGGAGAACACAGGATTCCATCATTAAAAAATTCTTTTTTAATATTTATTTTGCTATATTTTCTGTGGATCAAATTATGTACAATACCATTATGACTAGCATTTGTCAACTGATAGACTAAATTAAAAGGCTATTTTCCCTAATTTTTGCACTCTAAACTACCTCCCAATATGTTGTCAAAGCGAATGTGTTTGGGGGCAGAACCCAGTCTGCACCACACAGCTGAGTGCCAAGCCTTGCCATTGGAAAGCCAGCCATTATTTTCTACTCTCTACTGCACCGCAGGGTGCATCCACCCATTTACAGTATTGAGCCATTGCTTTTTATTTTATGGTAGTCTTTTGTATTAGATATTCACAGGAATAAATTTCCTCTAGCCATGTAGGTCATATTTCTCCCAAGACAAAACTGCAACATAATAGATGCTTTTTTTTTTCTTTTAAGTGTCTTTGAAAAAACTGTAGTCTCTAGCAATGGGTTTTTCTTGGAACCAAATGCGTTTTTACCCTGTCCTTGATATTGCAGGCACACCTTATCCAATTTCATTGCCGTACTACAGTCAGCACGCAAACAAAAGTAAATTATAGAGTAGGTTTGGATTTCTCCAGTGTATCTGGAATTGTAATGGAAAAAGAAAGTATCAAAGGCAATAATAAGTGTAAATCAGTTGCTGGAATCACAGGTATTTTTTAGAACAAGGTTAGGGAATCTGTCCTGGTGCTGTCAAAGCAAGTTTCTTGCCATGCCTGTTTTCTACTTGAGATTTGGCTAAATAATTCAAAATGAAGAGGCTGAAGATAATTTTCAATCTTAATGCCCTTCCTCTGTTCCTAAAATAATATCATCTAAATCAGTCCTGAATCATTTACATGCAGAATGGACCAAAAGAAAGAGTATACTCAGAGGTATGACTTAGCAGTGTTTGTCTTGATTGTTAAGAAGTATTTCATGATTTGAAGAGAATAGTGTGAATTCTTACATAAATCTTTCTCTGCATACTTTACAGGTACCTAAAACATATTAAAGATTCTTACTCATTCCAGTCCTGTGCTAAAGGACAGTAATAAATAGAAATGAATGTTGATGTTATCATGTTCCTTGAGTGGAAGAACCCATTAAATCTAAACATCTCAGCAACTTTTACATTTGACTAAAGAGGATACATCCATGTATCCATCCTGAAGGAAGCCATAATTGCATTTTGTTTTATTAAATATTAAGCTATTACATATGAATGAACTTGTCATGTTAAAAGAAAAAAAAAGTAGCAATCATCTTAGCAGAGAGAACTTTCAATGCCTTCTTGAAAGTCTTCAGAATTTCAGGCTCCTTTAGTCGGCACCAACTAGCTTTGAATAGCCCAGTCATTAGGAAACTGAGATGCCAATGAATCTTGTCTGCTCAAGTAGCGTTTGCTTGGGCCAGAACCTTCTTGTTCCCAGGAAATACCTCTGTGGTTGATTTAAGCCTGCACTGCCTGCCCTCAGCTTCCATCCCTGGGTGTGTATATCCAGCCTCTCCCATGCACTGGTCATTTTGCTTATGTAATTGTAGATTATATCTATGGCTCTGCCACACTGCTGCAGCTGTAAATTGCCCCAAGGCAGTGGGGAGAGCACAGAAGTGGCAGTTCAGACTCAAATTCCTTTCTGCTGGTGTGGACCTGCATCTTTCCAGTCCTTTCTAGATAGTTTCGTCTTTTCAGGAAGAGACAGTTTCAAATATTTCAATCTGAGATGGCATCAGTTGGATCTGATTAAGTAATAGACAAACATGGACAAAAGGCTGGATATGATTAAGGTAATAGAATCACAAAATGGTTTGGGTTGGAAGGAACCTTAAAAATCATCTAGTTTCAAGACCCCTGCTGTGGGCAGGGGCACCTTTCACTAGACCGGGTTGCTCAGAGCCCCATCCAGCCTGGTCTTGAATACTTCCAGGGGTGGCAGACCCTTAACTTATCTAGGTAGCTTGTTCCAGTGCCTGCTCACTCTTTCAGTAAAGAATTTCTTTATAATGTCAGATCTAAACCAACTCTCATTTCAAACCCACTCCCCCCTTGTCTTGTCACCACGTGCTCTTGTAAACAGTCTCTCTTCATCTTTCTTGTAGACTCCCTTCAGGTACTGGAAGGCTGCAAATGCGTAACCCCAAAGTCTTTTCTCCAGGTTGAAAAAAATGCCAGTTCTCCTTACATGAAGGGTGCTCCATCCCTCCACTCAACTTGGTGGTCCTCCTCTGGACTCACTCCAACATATCAATGTTCTCCTGTGGTAATGAATCACTCAAAAGAAAAAGTGTCATGCAATTCTTTAAAATCTGGAGAAAGATTCATACTTAGAAATTCTGCATATCCCTTGTTGAGTCATTTTCCATGTAGGTATCAAAGCAAAGACTTTCCAAGAATGACATTTTAGACTGAATAAAATATGTACAGAGAGGACAGGGTGCTTAAGGGAGTTAAACATTAACACAGATTGTACTAATAAAAGTTGCAGAGAGAAGTGGTGTGCATTTGAATAAATCTGCACATATGGGAACTGGTATATATTAATTTGGAGTGAAAGCTGAATTTTCAGTTTGTTAGCTATCCCTTTTTATAGTAAATCCATTTTGGCACATTTTGAAGGTGACAGGAATTTGCATGTTATTCAAGTTAATTAGAATCCTAACAGACACCAGTTTACCAAGTCAGACATTACTATAGCTGGAAGACAGACAATAGAAAGTAAAGACAATCAGTTACAAATCAGTGATTCCAAAGTGAATTCAGTGTAGGCTAATAATTCAAACGGGTGAAGAGAAGAGCAGATAAGGCACCTTAGGTATCAAATAAGCCAGTGTGGCACAGCATTTAAAAGCATTGACCGATGTGCTAGATGCATTTGGCTGGCCTTTTGTTTATTTCCTAAGAACATCACCTCGGAGAATAAGACTTACAGTTCTGTGTGTATTATTTCTGGAGCAATTTCATTCTTACTTGTTGTATGTCATAGTATAAATTAAAAGAAAAGCAAATGTAACAGGCTTTTCCCCTTTCAGCTGTCTTAGAGACTGTCAGACTTGAAGTCCTTTTTATAGAATTCAGACTCAGAATGCATGGAGCAACTTGGAAGTGACCCTGGAAAATAAATTACTGTTTTATAGAGCTTTTTCTGTATTTCTTTTGTGCTTTTGTTTCATTTGGCATGTTTGTTTTTGTATACTAACTCATAAATATGATTTTATAAACCTTATTTGTATTTTTATGCTATTTTGAATCCAGCAGCTTTATTTGCAATATTGCTGTCTTTTTTTTTGTATAGTTAATGTTGTCTAATGAACTTATAAATACTTCATTCTACTAGAATTTTAATAATGCCATCTGTTCACTTGATGGAAAATGCACACTGAAGCAGCTACCTTTTTTTTCTTGACAGCTGTATTTTTTAAAGCTTATGATTTAAGTTACCAGCATTCTTTTTTCATTAACAGTAGCAGTGAACAATATTGGAAATGAAAGGAATTTTTTTTGTGCAAATCTTCCCTTGTGACTTACATGTAGGATTTTCTTTAGATGTAGTTTGAGTTTCTTTGATCTGTACTAAATAGTAATTTTTTTTTTCTTTACTGAATCTGGTTTTCTACCATGGCAGAAAGTAAAATAATCCTAGAGAGGTCAGTAAAGTACATCACTGTTGGTAGCATCTGACGTCTTTGTTCAAGCTGCTTGCTCATCCTGGCATCTTTGTCCCTCTCTCCCAGCATGTCCTCCTTTTGAAACTCTGCTCTGAAAGTCTTCTTTGGCTCTTCTTTATTCTTTCAGTCTTGCTTTATTTAGTTATGTTAATGTTTCTCTCTTGAACCACCAGCTTAATATGTAGTTATTAGTCTGTTCTCTTTGGTGCACTGTTTGGTAACTTAATCTCACTTCTGCAATTACTTGTCAAAACAAGTGGTCTACAAATGTTCAGGCCCCCTAGTAGCTCCTGAGGAAATTAGTGCTGCATGTGAAAATTGGATGGCCTTGTATGTATGCCTGAGTAGATGTCAGACCCAAATGGGTTAATTAACACAGCTCTGGTGTTTCTGAAATAGGTAGGTGTAGTATATAAAGAAGTGTCTAAGAAGCACTTGTGTCACGGGGTTGTTTTTCCAAATTCCTCGTCCAAGTAGTTGTGTGACGCTTGCTTACGTAAGAAACTCATGTTGGTGTTGACAGAACTCTGTGGCAGGCCTGGTGAAGGAAGTTGGGAGGAATGATGCTGTAACTGACAAATTATGAGATTCCTCAATCATGAGTGTTTCAAAACTATATTGAAGGCATGGTGAGAAGAGACTTAGATTATGAATTACCCTTTTCATACTTGCAGGAATGGATTTCTCGCTTGGTTGCTGGCTCTCAGTGTGTGATCATTAGTAGTGTTCTTAGATTGACAATTTGGGAGATAGACACAGCTCCTTATCCCAGCAGGTGGCAACTTCAGCCGTGCTGAAGAGGTGCGGTTGGCTCTGGTTCCCTTTATTCCGCTGACAGAAGTGGTACTTCCAGTTTCTCTTACTGCTGTGTTAGATATAGTTTATTAGCTTTCCAGCTGATTTCTTTATGTACTTCCTGATTTCTTATTAAGTATTTCAATTAATTTACCATCTGCATTGGATTTTGTTAGTTAAATAAAAAATGCACATGAAGGTAATTTTGTCTTGCATGAACACATCCAGTTCATTTACTCTAAGCTTGTAGATCCGAATTTCCAGTTTTCCTTTGAACATTTCTTTTTTTCTTTTTTTTTCCTCTTTTTTTTTTTTTTTCTTGATGTCTCTCAGGTGAGCTGTGAGTAGAGAATTTCTTCTGAAATTTCCAGTGTAATCTCTTCTCTGTGTGTGTCGTGTCTGAGGCACATTTGCCTTGCAACCCCTAAGGATCGGATGATTTCTGTCATCAAGTCTTTCTCGTGTTGCTAATTGCAGAGATCCTCTGATTTATCTCCCTTTCTTATGGTTCAACGATTCAAGGAGCTAGATCCTTATGATGGGACTGTCATCAGTGCAGGATAGTAGAGCCAGCCCTCAGTTTGAAGCCTGTGTCAAAGTTTTTGTACTGAAGTTGGTAAGCAGTAGATCTGTTGGCATAGTAGAGCGTAAGGATGTGCTGGTGAGCATACTCAGAGATCATCATTCCACTGAGGACTGGGTTCTACCTGTCAATTTTTGTGAAACCTCTTGGAGAACCAGTCTGGGTCAAAGGATCAGCTGGATGTTGCTGTGCCAAGGTATTTAATGACCATATCTCCTGATGCATGTGGACTGCTAGGTGCCGTGACTTTATGATGTGTTCTGGTGCTGAAGTGTCTGATGTTGGCTGTTACAGCATGTCCTCGAGGTTACTCAAGACCAGTCAGAGCTGTATAAACAGAGCTTCATTGGGAACATACTTGTTTTCAGCCAGGAACAACTGGTTATTTGTCACATTTTTACCTTTTATTTTAGTAAGCTCACTGTTCAATAGCCTTCCTCAATTATTTCACACAACCTTAATATCATCTTAGAGGTTCACAAGTGGCTGAGTCTCTACAACTTAATGACCATTCTCACATGAGCAGTGGTTAATCAACACATCTACTGATCACTGGGGTATTTAGCTTCCTTTCATTTCAAGGAATTGGGTGCCAGACTGCTTTGGAGATATTTTTTTTTTTAAATAATAGTGCATGTATCCCTGCCTGAAAACTTTTCTAAATCTGGCCTAGCATATATAATACTGCACCTGCTATTAGAGAGAGTTAAAATTTTGCATTTGTTCAAATGTCAGTAGAAGAATGCTGAACTTCACAAAGCCTTGGATTTTGTTGTTGTTGTAGAGCAGCCAAAAACATAATTTTAATTCTTTTTTCTTGAATCATTCCTGTGAATTATAATTATCTGTCATTATAAAATCTTTTTAGAATAAAAGTGACTAGTTCAGAATTTCATAAGGTGCTGTCACTATCTTTCAAGGAGAACTGTCTATAATTTTGTAGTTACATATTCTGTTCCTTTCCACTCACTGAAGTTATAATTTTATATAGTTTTTAGCAGTCTTCTCATTGCAAGCAAAGTGTTTTACTCACAGTGGTGGTACTGATAAGTAGTAAATAGTTCAATCTTCTCTTGGTTTCGATCTGTTCATCATGCTGGTGTAACATGTCATCTTTCAAAGGCTCCAAAGTCATGAATTATCTGCACATCATTATTCTGTAATGTTCAACTTAGTCACTGAGAGCTTGATTATGATTACTAACAAATCAGCTGAAATATCCTAAGAGAAAAAAGGCTTAATTTGTAAATTTTAGCCTGTCTTTTTCATCTTCAGGTTTTTTTCCTGATTAATTTAAACATTTTTTTCAGTTTCTTGGTCTTCAATCTCCAGAGTAAAGTAAATAAAATACATCTCTAATACAAAAGTACCTATGTTGTAGTTAGAGGGATTGAAATGATTCCCCTGACATAAATATGTTTCACAATGGATCACTGCACCCTCTCACATGGTAACCTATCATCATCTCAAGCTCTAATGATCCCTTACCCTTGTTGACGTTAGCAAACTTTTCCTTTGGGGCATTTTCTCTTGTTTCTTTTGTCAGCTGTTCTAAAGAGAAGAAAACTACTCAGTCTTGATTTTCCTGCAAATTCTGAAGATTTTACTGCAAAGTTCAGTAATATGACAGTTGTTTTCAATGTAGTCAGAGGTGCAGAAAAAAGAAAATCAGGCAGGCTGCAAAGCTGCTTGTTCTACTTTTGACTCTCTATAATGAGAAGCACTGGAATCTGAAAATTTTAAACAACTTCCTGAAAGTCCAATAGCTTACAGTTTTATTACAGGGACATATTTTTCCCTAAAAACCCAAATCTTTTATGTTTCTAAACATAAGGAGATGAGAATACAGTGAACAAAAAGGTAGGGATGAGAAAAAAATAGAAATAATTAAAAACACAAAGTTTCCTAAAAATGTTGGTATCTGATTCTCTGTTTCCCCAGGGTAAGTGAAAGATTACATTCTTCCTAACATGTGTAAGATTATTATGTTCTCTTGCTGTCACTGAGCCATATGCAGTATTTCCTCCTCCAGAAGCTGACAACCTGCTGAAATTTCTTGGTTTCTCTTTGGGCCAACAAGTCTTGGCAGCCTTTCTCCATGCCAGCGATGGGAAGGTCATGGCACTGAGCTGGCTGATCCCATCCCTTCCTTCGTTGGGCTCAGAGTAGAGAGTAGGCTGTATATTGAAAAAGCAGGAAGAGGTGCCTTTCCTTAAAGTTCTCCAGGCACCTTTTGAGTTGGGAAGAGGTATTCATCGTCTAGAAATAAACAAACCAAACTCAAGAGGCCCAGCAGGGTCCAAAATATGTGCATGTTTTTAAAATATCCAAATGTCTTGCAGTGGACAAGATCCAGTGGGGCTTTCTCAGGTTGCTGGAGCTTTGTAGGACCTGCTTTAAGCAGTGTTCTCTTTTAATCATCTCTTGCAGTCCTGAATCACTATACATTACAGAAATGCCATGACATTTAATTCATGAAAGCATTTTTGTTTTCTAATTAATGCTTTAGCAGTTCTATTGATTTTAGTGCAATTTCCTTAAGGTATATGTCTGAGTAGTATTTGAGCCAACAGCAATGTAATTTTTTCCTTCTCTTTGAAAACATCTGCTGAACACAATAAAACCTCAAAGTTTTGTTGAATTTGGTATTTGAAAAATATTCAATAGTAAAGGGACAGCTCTATTCAAAAGTGAGAGGACAGATTAGTAGTGATAATGCTGCTTCTTAGATACATTGATGGCATCAAACTCTAAGGATACTTTATACTTGGCAACCAGGGCTTCTGGAACAACAACAATAAAAAGAGAAAATGAAGTTATATTTAAAAAGAGTAATTCTGAAATGGTGTTACTATTGGATGAGAGACTTCCTTAATGAAACATGCTTGCAAGATAGATAATCGATTTTAAAGAAAGCTGCAGTGCAGTTAGTGGGGTGAAAGCCAGGTAGAATTGTGTGTTGGACAAGAAAAGCGGTAGATATGGGCATAAAGGTATAGCTGTAAACTGGTAAGTGTGAAAAGATGATAAACTGTTTTACACACTCTTCAGCCCATTGTCTTGTGGCTGCATTCCAGTAATAAACAATGGTGATTGCATCTTGTTGACTGATAAGGCAGATGAGCTAACCAGTTTTAACACTCTTGTCATTCAACAGCTGTGTTGAATAGGATATGAAGTCATTGGCTAATTACCATAAAACACAATCGTAGACTTTCTTAGTAAAGCATATTTACTGCTGGAAACTATAAAGTTTCTTCCTGATGGTCAGAGCGCAGTTCTAACATGATTTTTGCTGAGCTGTATTAAACTTCACAGACTTGGAGTTTCATGGAGCTTTTAGCAGATGTGGGAATGCCCTGCTTAGATTGGTTTAAATTGTCACATACATTGTGCAGTTGAGGATTTTTATGATCATGAATGTATAAGTGTGGAGCTACCATCAGTATGTTTTGTACTGCTAAGTAGTTTTGGAAACAGAAGAAAACCCCGGATCTTCCTCATGCCTTTCCGTTCTCACAAGGACTGGTGATACTTTCAGAAGATGCCTTTTGGATGTTTTCTGGCCAGAATATCCATCCCGCAAAATTGCTCCAACTGTTTCATCAGTTTAGTGTGGGCTAAGACCATAGAAAATAATAAGCTTTCAAAATGTACCAGATTTAGGTATGTCTAATGAAGTCAAATGCACAGTCTCCTGAATACTATTGTGTGTAGTGCCCTGTTTGTTTATATGCAAAGGAGTGAATTAAAATTTTAGGACACCTGGCAGACAATATGGTTCTCTGCTTACCATCTGCAGTGAAGTCTTGGTTCAGGCCTTATTTATTGTCTGATACATGTTAGTTAAGAAGAGGAAGAACTGAGCATCCTTTTTCAGGAACTTAAAAATGTAGATCTTACTGTTCATGTAAAATAGCTAGAATTCATGTTTTGTCCTGCTTCAGGGAAAGAAACACAGTGTGCCACCAGTGATCAATCTAATGAATATTACCTTTCAATGTCTAAGTCTATGTTTAAAGAAACCAAGTTAGTTTTCTGTGAAGTAACACAACAAGTGCTTCTGAATTGTGAGGTAAATCCAGACTGTTGAAAATCAGGAGAGGTGTTAGGGTGCCCTTAATGAGATTGTGCATTAAGAAGCAAAAATGTTTTTGGGTGATGGCTTGAAATTTCTGATGCATATGTGTGATAGTTGCTGCTTAAGGAAACCCACCCTCAGCTGAGGTGTCTGTGAAAGATCTTACAAATTCAGTGGAGACATAAGCTGCCAGATTCAAGAATGAAAGTCTGAAACAAGGATGCAAATTGCAATTAAAATAGACTGACCAAATTCATCTAACTGATGCCATTCTACCACAGAGGTAAAGTAAACTTGGTAAACTTTATTTCAGAGTGGTGAGATCAGTCTTTAACCAATCTACACAAAGTAATGTGGAATATAGATCACCTATTGATCTATAGGTGTATGACACTTTCCAAGGTAAAAAAAAAAAAAAAAAAAAAAAAGGCAGCAAATATATATCTGGTCTAACTGCATTACAAACAACTTGTGCCTTATTATCTGAAGCCCAAAGCAAATTTTCAAAAGAAAAATGATTAGGTCAATCTGACACCTGCTCTGTGGGAAAACATTCCTTAGGAAACTGTGACTGTAGAGCTATCTGGGATCTTATAAACAGAATTAATCCTAAGCAGTTATTTGTTGTCATCAACAATAGCATACTGGCATTTAACTACACAGACAAAAAAGCAGCATAAGATCAGGAAGAAAGTCAATATTGTTTTCCCAGCAGAGTTCCTGTGATAAAACTAACAGGGTATTAGGATCATTGCTTCCAGGGTAAATGCCTCAAAATTTAATGTCTGAAATGTTGAAAACTTTCTTTACATTAAAGTTTTCTTTGTTACTGCTCTGGCTTAGCATCTTGCAGTTGTCAAAAATTTATTGGCCTTTTTTTTTGTTTTTTAAAATGCATGCATAGAAATCCAAGTGTGAAATGGGATTTTATTTTCTTTAATGTACAAAATGAAATCTGATTTTTTCCTATTAAACAGTTAGACAATTTAACACCTTCTCACACACACCCCAACAAAAAGAATCCCAAGCCAAATGAAGCCTAGCCTCATTTATACTGTGCCAAACAACAAATTTCTGTGGATTTTTTTTTCTGTCCTCTTTATTTTCTGCTTCTGCCTATCTTATATGACTGGGTTTAGTATGGAAGCTTTCCCAGATGGATGCTGTCTTTAATTATTATAATGATTATTATACATTTCTATAGTGTACTGTGCAGTTGTTAATAAGAATTGTATAGGTAGTTAAGCTGAAATTGCAGTGGCAGTTATGTCTTAAAATGGTGTGAAAGCTAATGCTAATTGTGATGGTAGTCATTTATATTGCATATGTTACAATACATTGATTTTTTTTTTTCCAGTGGAGGGAGATCACTAGTATGATTTACCCATTCTTTTCAGTATATGCATCATGACTTGATAAAGAGGATGCAGGGTTGAAGTTAATTAGGAAGATAAAATTTTATTTTTTTTTAGGGTATAGCAATCCACGGTACTGAAGGTACTGAGTAAGAGCTAAAACAGGTGGCAAAGTTAATTCTGATAAATGCTGACAGCTTTACATGGGAGAAATAATTTTACACATATAGTGGGGGGGTGTAGTTATCTTTTTGAGCTAGATACCAGTATTCAGATTATAAATGTTTGAAAATGTTAGCCCAGGGTTTAGTAACTACCAAGAAACAAGTACAATCTTAGAAATTATTCTTTTCAAATAGAGAAAAATTGCCTAAATCATCCTTATGTCATTCTGTAAGCCCTAGCTGTGTTTTTCTGAGCTGCAGTATTGCCTGTAATTCTGGACTTCCCACCTCGGCAAGATGCAGTGGGACAGAGGAAGTAGGAGTGATGAGAGTTACCAGCAGTGAATCAGATCAGACCTCTCAAGCCGGCATAATTTTAGATGGAGTATGCAGCAGAGAAGGACTTGCTTGAGAGATCTGTAGAATCACAGGCTCCATAAACAAGGTGAATAGAGGGCATCAGATGAAATACACAGTGTGCAGATTCAAAATAAAATAATTTTTCTTGTATTATGTATTTGAACTATGGAGTTCATAGCATTTTGAGAATGCTGAAGACTGGTGACTTAGGATTAATAACCAGCCAAACAAAATGTAACACCCCTCCTACCCCACAAAAGTGTGAGGGAAAGAACCCATCCTTTAAACAGAAAAGTGTCACCACTGATTGAAGAAATGTTTGATCTACTGACTACTGAAAACTGAGAGTACACTCCAAGGAAAGTGTCATGTTATCACTCTGTTTTCTGTTCACATTTCCTGTTGCTCCTTGTCAGAAATAACATGGTAGGGGAGGTGGGTTTTGAGTGTAGCTCTGGCCGTTCTTCTAACTGGTATGAAACTTTGTCTGGTTCAGGAAGATAACATCACTGAATGTGGCAGAGCATGTGCACTGCAAGCAATAGAACTGCCTTAAATAGCCAAATTAAGTTTATGCCTTTGTTCTGAATGTGCAAATTTGTGACATATCATTTGACTGGCATTACAAGGAGACTAATATTTGCTCATGGTTGTGAAATATATTCTTTTCCTTGGCATCACTCAATTTTGAGGGGTAACCTGTATTGCTATAGAGAATTCTTTCATCAGAAATGGTGTATTAAATGTGTTTGCTAGAAAATCTGGGGGTTTTCTACCTTTGTTTAAAAATTCATATTAAATGGCAAGATATGAAGAGCCTTTGACAAATATAAACGTGTGTTATTTTCTGTGAGATTAAATCTATTTCCTGACTTAATTTTAATTTCCGAAGTATAGTAGTTTGATTCCTAGGCGTAAATAAAAGGTTGCAAATAGTTCTTTTCATGTTTTCAGAAACAACTAAGCTGAAGGTTTGTCAAGGTGTGTTTAAGCTACTTTTGGTGTGTTTAAACTGAAAGTTGGAAACTCCCGTGCCAGATTTGTTCTTGCTGTATTGCTGCTCTCCCCGCAATTTCAGAAATACTACTCAATGTTTTAGCTCTGATATTGTACCTATGTTTACACTTACTTAAAATGCATGAAAGTCTGTTTGCATTTGAAAGGACAAAACATTATAGTTTGTGTGCATGTGTGTATATATATATATATATGTCTATATATGTAATATTTTGTAATCTATTTTCTTTTAACATGTTATGCCAGATCATATCAGTGATATTTTTCTTTTCTTATGGCTACAAGACTTTTTTTTTGACATCCAAAGAAGTCAGCAGGACTAGTATTTTTC
This sequence comes from Cettia cetti, assembly GCA_013401135.1. Lineage (NCBI taxonomy): Eukaryota > Metazoa > Chordata > Aves > Passeriformes > Sylviidae > Cettia > Cettia cetti. The sequence goes on along the minus strand of VZUI01040029.1, from coordinate 66,362 downwards.
ATATTAGAACAGAAGGTCTAAGTCTGCTCACTACTTTCCTTGTAGGATGTTGGTGGCATGTATTTGGTAGAAAAGGCCTTTAATTCTCAGAATATGCACTCCTAACAATACCCTTACTGAACTGGAATATAAATGTAGTGCTTAGCTGGCCTGTGCCAGCTTCCTTCTGAATTCTGAAATGTACGAAATTTTATATTCTTTTTAAGTCAGGATAGAATTCCTACATACTTTAACCTAATTTCAATTGATTTTTAGCTCTAGAGGTTTTTAAAAAATTGTAAATGCCAGCCAGTCTCAGGATATTTTAATCACTTGATTGAACCATATTTAGGAAAGTTTTGTACAAATGTGCAAAAATAGTTGGAAGTTTGATATCTTGTTCTTCATTCAGTCTAGAAACTTTCTGGAGTTCCTAATTGTTTGGTTTGTTTCCTTTTAGATGAAACGGCTCCTAAAGAAGTCAGCAGGGTAAGTGCTGCTTTCTATCCCCTCTAAAAAGAAATGGCCTGCTGTTCCCTTGAGATGATTTTTCCATAGATTCTGATCAAGATTTATCTCTATTCCCTGGTCATAGTTGATCTCCAGAGGAGAAAAAAAAAAAAAAAATGTTGTACAGACTGTCTAGAGAACAGTTAATAAGGAAAATAAATATTAAGAACACTTGATTGGCTGTAAATAAATTGAAGGGTATTTTGCATTTAGAATTCTCCCAGTGCTATTTTCATGATCCAGTTTTAAAAAGGTACTTCATGGAAACCAGGAAATTCGTGGGACTTTGAGCATAACATCAGACTATTTAATCAGTGTAACTGCCTCAATAGATGGCAAGCATAAGAAGGGAAGAAAAATGCCCTATTTAATAGCTCCTTTTGAAATGTGTTTTATGGTACAATGAGTTAAATTCTCTAATTTAAAATATTTTGCAGTGGTCTGCATCAAATGTAATGTAAAATCCTAAAAAAACCATATTCAGTAATAAATTCCCAACCCTAGCCTTACATCTGATTGACGCTGTGTCCTGCAGAATATCTGTCCATGACTGAGGACTAATTACAGGGATCTGTTAGGAATGAGTGCTTTTGCTGTAAATGAGAAAAGATCACTGTAGGACAATCTGTGTCCCCTAGATGGGTCCAGCTATCCTGAGGGGACACCATAAGGTGGGAGAGCCTGAACAATTTTCTGAGGTGGATTCATAGTCTTGTTTTGCTCTCCTTGAATGTCTTGAAAAAACTATTTCTTGTTCCTGGGAGAAGCACAGTAGTGTCAGATATGCGTCATAAATAGGGCAGGTTTAAAGACCGCAAAAACTGGCTGGATGCTCTTGCACTCAGTGGAAGCAGAAGAGAACTAAGGCTGGTAATGGAAACCTCAGTTTTGTAACCCTATGATCAGAGGGCTGGGATAAGGGGGAACAGAAGCTCACCTCATATGTGTCTGCAAAAAAGAGATTAAATGTCGTCTAAAGTATGCTCATTCAAGCAGACGTTTTCCATATACATGACATGCCCTGGGACTTATAAGGATGTTGAGAATTTTGGTGAAAATTAGTGTGTTTTAGTAATTCATTAGTTTTCAATATGGTTTTTGTTCATCCCTTAGTATTCTACTGTTATGACAGTGAATACCTTTTGGTGTAACCTGGAATTGTTGTTATTAGTATGTCTATATATATTGTTTGGATCTCAAAATAACGGAAGATCTGCCTAAAAATCTCAGAAGCTCTAATTATGTATGTGGGAATGTGCCTTTTTAACTGTCATTAATTTAGTAGATAACAATTACCAAAACCTCTGTAAAACGGAATTACAGAATATATATCTTGGTTGCCACGTCTGAGCTAAGAGAACAAGTTTATGGCAAAGAAAACAAGTTCTGAACCCCCAAGTCTACCTTGCCAGTCACTCCCTCTGTCTCTGACTGGTTGCAGCCATCTGAGCCCCTCAAAGTCCTGTCTAGTGACTTAGGATTTCCTAAAGATGGATGGGCTGTCTCTTGAAGCCCTGGATTCAGTAGGGTGCAGATGATACTAAAGATGTTCTTAAGTAAACATTTTCTTCCTTGTTTTTCTATCCATTAATCACTGTGCGCTTGGTATGTATACTGTGCTGCACTACTATTTGGTTTGGCTTTTTCTAAAGTAAAGTACTTGAAGGTACTCAGTAATACAACTAAACACGGTTGTTTGCTGTATTTTTGAATAATGCCATATATAATAATGTAGACCATTGTAATGCATCCTCTTTCTTCAGCAGTAGCTCAAACAGATACCAGTTTAATTAAAATATGAACTTCAATTAGAATTTAAATTAGGAAAGTTCTGTACGTGAGTAATCTTTTTCAGACAAAAGACATGTTCATGCTGACTGAAGAATTATGAGTTTTGAAGTCATTAAGTGTTTTTAATTCCTGAAAAACATCTGCAAGAAGCAGCTTGCATTATAAGGAAGGAAAAATTAAAGTTAGTGAAAGGAAATTTATTGTGGAATTAAATCACTGATTGCTTACACCATGTTAGCTAGAAAATGAGGTAGGAATATACCAAAAAAAAATCTTTAATCCTTGGAAAGAAATTTCAATATTTTCAAGGGTTTTATGTTGCAGTTTCACACTTTGAAAATTTAAGAAATTTTGAAATGGAAGTTTTGAAATCCTGTTGTATAGGAACTGCATTTTGAATATATTATCATTTTTAGCTTCTTAGTAGAAAATTAAGATAAAGCAGCACACTTGGCTTGTTAGCACTTCATTTCAAGTTTTTGAAAGAAGGGGAGAGGAGAAAGGAGGAGAAAACAAGAGAAAATTTCTGTATAATTTGCTTTTGAGAATTGTAGAATAGAAAAGAAGTTTTCTAGAATTTATTGTCTTTAGTTCTGGTCTACTAATAGCAATTTTATCAATATTTTGGTGTTCAGAAATTATATGAAAAGATTTCCTCATTTGGCCCGATACAGCATCTGAGGGGTGGTGGAGGGGAAAGATTTCCTGATTCCTGTAGACTGCTTTTGGCATAAGAACAGCTCTGGTTACAAAATAACTTATGAGCATCTGTGACCAGTGAACCTGTGAACTTTTTTTCTGAGTACTACTTTCCAGTGTTTATGAAATATATGTAACTGGGGACAGAATCTCCTTTTTGCATGACGTAGTATTGGGAACATCCTTGGAAATGCTGAGTTTCTTCTCCTTACTTATTGTGCAGATGTGTGTTGGCTGATCCCATCCATCCTAGCTACATAAGTGGTTTTCTGGGCAGAAGGATTTCAGAAAGAAAACCAACTGTTGAACTGCTTGGATGAAGAAAACTTAAGCGGAATACTTTATTTTGCTGTTTTATCTGCAACAGAAATAAAAATAGAGGAGTGTGAGTTTGAGCACTAAGTGCACATGTATTCATGCACATCTAGACTAAAGAGGTAGCTTTCTGACAACATTAGTGAAAACACTGTGCTTTGGAGACATGTTATTCTTTTCAGTTGGCAAAAATAGCCCCTTTCCTTCATGAACTGTAGCCAGGATTCTGTTCTACGTGCTGCAAAGTTTCCCGTGATCACTGTGTGCTCTTTCGTACCTCAGATTTTAAAGTTTAAATGGAAATACTCAATGTTCTTGATACGATCACGGTAAAATTAGCTGTTCATTTTGCTTAATAACTTTTCATTCCATGTTTACTTGAACAATACTTCCAGTGAAGCTGCCTTTTTGGCAAGTACCTTTGCTTTGTAAACTCTGGCAATGCCAACAGCAATTCACTTTGCAGAAGTTTACCATATAAACACCAGAAAATTATTACCTAGCAAGTGACTCGCTCATTTAGAGTACTTTATTCTTGGAAACAGGAATGATACTTTAATCCTCTCCTTTCCCCTTTTTGGACTTGCAGCTTTTTGGCAGCTGCCTTGGCACCAGCCAGCACCCAGCGCAGTATGTCACTGCCAGTCAGAGAATTAGGAAGTGTGTTTTCAGTAAATAGTTGCAGTAATTGCATGTATCTTCACTGTGCAACTGATAATAAAGGTTTGGGCTCTTTATGACACATTGGCAGAGCAGGCTCATTCCTTGTAGTGTCTTCTTAATAAAGATGGGATTTAAATGTTTTTATGCTGTCCCAGAGCTGAGAACAAATTAATCAAAAGTTAGGGGAACTAGAACAAATATAAAAATATATATAAATATATATTTAGCCTTTAGAAGTGTTGCAAATGGCATTGCACCTATTGTCACGAGAAGATGCTTGTATAAGCTGATTTCTTTAAAAAGAAAACCTTGTGAATACTGTGGTAGTGATAAGCAACTGTGGTAGGAAAATGAAGTTTATTTTTAATTTTGTACATGGTGTCTTTAGAGTGCTTGCAAGTCAAGTATTAGGAGGGAATGTCATTTTATAAAAAGCTTTTTAAAAAGAGGAGCAGTATTCAGCCTTGTCAAGTTAAACTGAAGCTCATTATGCTGTTTTATTATATAATCTGGAGAGGTGATATAATTGAGATCTTCATGAAGTTTTATGAGCCTTACAGCTAATAAAAGATTATATAGTTACTTCTATGTAATGATAATGTTGTTTTCTCATAGGTGAATACTTTGCTTTTTATGATGTATTTTTCCTATTGTGAAGTTATTTATTTCAGTGTTACCATTTGGTAACAGGGAAGGAGCTGATGGGAAGGTTAGAATGGACATCAGTGAGGGGGGGCTATTGGGCAAGAAGCTTTGTCCAGGAAAGGTCTTCACTATCTCTGGGCTTGACAGTCAGCTATGTAAAAAGGCAGGGAAATGTGTGCCTTCAAAACTGGTGAATCTTTCCTGTGCAGAGTAAGAGAGCTGATTTGCATCATAATAAGGCCTGTGCTGCCAAACATCATCTTGTATTTTCTTTTCTTTGCTTTTGTCATGAAGGTGTTTGATGAGTGAAGAAAAAAATCACAAATACCTGCCTATGGTGCTGCAATGCTAAACTTTATTTACCATGCAAGTTCTAACCCATGTCCTCTCCAGTCAAAACAAGAAGAATAGACGTCAGACAAATGCGTGTAGGAGTAGTTTTCTCTGAGGCTATGTACAAGCATTAAAATTAATCACCTTGGCTAAGACTGCTCTTTATAGTTGCTTGCTTTCCAGTGTCCAAGTTTTTAAAGAAAACTGGTTACTCTGGCCAAGCCCAGTTACCTCTTCTGATTTTTTTCTGAGTTTCCTGTCCAAGCTCATTGCTCTTCTGAAAGCCATCTCTGCACTGTAAGTTTGCTTAGCACTTTCCTCAGTCTGAGGATTTTACATCCTTTGGCTCAGCATTTCCACTTTGAAACAAACAGTTTGATTAGCCTTTTATAAGGTTGAAGGGATTGTGTTATTTGATTATTTTTTAAAAGAAGTTGAAATCCATATTTTTGTTTCTTCACATGTGCAGTTTGTATGTTTTCAGTGTTATTAAAATGTAGTTACTTTGTGGTCATCTATGCCCCAAAATAACAGACAGCAGTTTCCATGTAAGATGGGAACTAGCCATCATTGCAGATAAGCAATGCAGAATATTGCAGCCAGTGAAAGTACCAGGCCTAGAAAAGGTAAAAGTACACATAAACATTCATGGCAAACATGCACACAACCTGTCTCAAGACAGATAAAAATGACTACTGAATAATTTTAGTATTCATTTAATTAAATAGGTTGATTTTTTTTTTTTTTTTTTTTTTTTTTTTTAAATCCCAGCAGCCATTTTTTTTCTTTACACCCACTGGTCATCAGAAGTGCAATGACATTACGATCACTAAAATAAAATAATTCCTTGCATTTAAAGAAGTAGGTGACTATTGTGATACTTGCAGGTCTAGCCTTCTTTGTTTCTACACTAGATGTCTGAATACTCATTGTGATAAAGTGTAGTGACACATGGAATGAATATTTTAGGTAATTTTAAAGCAAATGTCTCTTACAAGGCTGCTTTTGCCTGCGAGGGCTGGATTTAGTCACCAATATGTTCCTTTCTAGTTATGCATTCCTTTGTGAGGAAGAATAAAAAAAAAGAAACATGGGAATATTCTTCAGTTTAAAAAAACACTTAGTATGTAAATAAAGTAATAGTGCCAAAATTATTAAAGGACGTGTAGTATTTCTGTAGAAAAGATACAAGTAATTGAGTATTGATTATCTTTCCAGAAGATAAGTTATGGATGCAACTGGAAGATTATATAGAGCAATTCTCTTAAATCAGGATGGTAACTGCACATCTGAGATTTTTCATAATGCTACTCGGAGAAGAGAAAGCTGATCTATTTCAGAAAAAGGCATCAAATATTTTAGTTTATTTACTTCTTTTTGTGACAATTTTTTCTTTTTTTTTTTTTGAGAAGTACAGAAGTGTTGTTGTTGGGAAATTGTTTTTATAATGCAAGTATCAATGGCATTGAGAACATAGATGTGTAAGACCTGTCTTTTTATAGTTCTGATCAAGTATGAAAATACCTAGTGTGAAATATTTTGGACTGACATCTCAATCAAATGTTAAGTTAATTCAGACTATTAAGAATTCAAACAAGTGTTCTTTTATTTGGAGGGAATTTTTTGTTTATCTTTAAATTCTTTCCCTGATGACTCCTGTTGCCAAGTAGTTTTATAGGAAAGAAAACTTGTATTGACTGGAAGTTTATGAGGAGATTTTGGCTGTTTTCAGTTCAGCAACTGCCTGTGTGCTCATGGAGAAGAGAGGAGCTGTCAGTTTTAAAGATGACTGAAGAACCTTGGGTAAAATCCAGTCCCTGCCTAAGGACATTCTTTTGTGTAAAATGTTGCACAGAATTACTTGAATTCATTATTTTCAAGTTTGGATGCTGCCATTGACAGTTTAATTTAGGCAGTTTGAAGAAGCTGTTTTTTTAAAACATTAACTGACATAACCAGATCAAGAATGTGTGTTTTAAACTCCTGTGTCTGTGTACAATATCCCTGGCCTATGTACATCCTTTGTTGTCACTTATTTCACACCATTCAAGAGCTGAGGTTCCTTACACAAACCTCTATTTGCCTCAGTAGAATCTAATCCTGGTTCAGGAATTTCTTCTTACCTGGACAGATGTGTTCAGTTTTTCTTCTTGAGGAATATCATTTTGATTTCACAAAGTGTTTTTGTTGTTTGTTTTTTGAAGCTGTTTTTGTTGTTGTTTTGTGGTTGGTTTGTTTGTTTGTGGTTTTGATGGGGTTTTTTTGTTTGTTTGTTTGAGATGTTTCTCTTTGGGTTTTGTTTGTTTGGGTTGGTTGGTTGGTTTGGTCTTCTGGCCTGCTTACACATCTTGGATCAACAATGTTGTCAGTTTCAAGTGCCTGTCCATCTGTCCATGGTGTCGCCCTCTGTGGCACCTCTACAGTGCCTTGCAGTTGGATGGAATTGGTGGCATTGGCTACAACGTGTGTAGTATTGGGTCACTGAGCACTGCTGAGGGTTTTATTGTACACCCCATCCAGGCAGACAACACAGCAGTGATAGGCTTTGGACCTCTTTCTCTGGCTCCTCTGGTATAGCAAATGAAATAAGGGAAACAAGTGATGGCACAGTTTTCCCAGGACGTTTGGGGTTGGTTGGTTTTTTTCCTTCTCCTCATCTGTTGGATTTCTTCATCCACAAAAAAATTTGGCTATCCTCCTCATTAAATGGAATTAGGGGCTTGTTTATTCTAATTTTAGTCTGCAATAGGGTCATATACTTTAAGGCCTGCAGAAGGGCCAAGTTCTGTTGTAGAACCCTGCATTTGTTGCTATGGAGAAATAGCTCTGTAGTAGGGAGTAAGTTTTACATAGAAACTTACTCATGGCTATTCATAAGACATTTTATGTTACAGAGCAAACAGATCAACCTCTGGATTGTGTTGGCACTTATTGACCCTCTGCTCTATTAATGAAGGCTTTTTGTTGCAGCTAAGGGGCTTTTTCGTTACTGCAAAAGCATAGAATGCCTGTGGTACAGCTGCCCTATGAGCATCAAAGCATGGAAATAATCTTAATTTCAGGGTTTTTTTAAGCTTTAGATATTAAACTGGGTACTTGAGTTTTAGTTTCTTCATGTGTCTTAATTGTTTTGAATGAATATTTAAAATTCATCTCATTCTACAGTATTTCAATATCTCCTTTAATGTTTGTGTTCCTAGCCTCCTTGTTTAGTTCTAAGTCACAAAACTATTCTTAACCTGTCATGACTTGTCTTCTATTGCACTGCAATATTCTAAAGACTAAGAACCATATAAATATTTTTACATAAATCCCATAAAAACAACCTTATTTTATATTTATAAATGTTATTATGAATATTTATAACACAATTTCACTTTCTAATTGTTAGTCCATTTTCATAGCTTTAAAATATACACAGCTACTAGAAATATGATGCTGGTATGGTAGTGCTGAACTAGTTTTTAGTCTAGTTGAATTATTTTATGTAATGTCATTGAAATTCAGAATTTTACAGTAAATATACCAAAATACTTCTAGACACTGAATCATAAATAGAAGGAAATCAGCAATGGGAAGAATGAATTAAGGAAAAAATTGATGAGTATTAATAATGTTTAAATTGCAAATTCAGAAACTCTACTTACTCCATATAATAATGCATACAAAATAAATACTCCTTTTCCATGACGTATGCTCATTTTTTTTTTCTGAGGAGTTGCTTTCTCAAAGTGAGTTTTACACCAAATATGCACAAGTCTGTGTTAGCAAGCACTTTGGGCAGTGCTTGTACCAGAGTTTCCTGATGACTTACTCAGTGTTTAAGTACATGGTTTCATAAAGGCTATGGTGGCTTTTCAACCAAACATAATTGTGGTTATCCAATTTAAAATGCCTGGAACCTAATAAAAAACCTCTTTCACTCTACTTTAATAAAAGGGAAAACCATTTCACAGAGTATAACGGAGTAAATCTTTGATCTAAGAATTACTTGATTGTGAATCTGGACAAGCTGTGTTCATGTGGCCAGTGGTGGGTGCACGCTGGTCAGTGCCCGACGCGTGCCACGTGGCCATGGCGGGCATTACGCGGCTGCCATCTTTTCGGTTTGCCCTGCTTGCCCAATGTTTGCAAGCATATGTGGCAGAGGTGAGGATAAAGGGCACATAGCTATTATATCATTACTGTGCATGTTGAACTGCTGCCTGATTAGAGGGAAAGCAGTTACTCTGCCATGGCTGTTATGCCAGTGGGCTCATTTTGATGATGCGTCCTTTTAACGTATTAGCTTTAACCTTTGAAGATTTGACTGTGCGTCAGAGGCGAAAAGATGTGTATTCATCTCCAAGTTCGGAGAAGGCATTTTTCCACATGATAAAGGCTTTGTGCATTTGTGCTTGATTAGCTGTTGTTGCTTTAGGGCATGTGGCTACACATACTTTTTCAGATTGGGGTTAGCACGTCTGAATTGTGTAGACTCTTGTTCACCATTTTTCTGTTTTATGGCTACTTATGGCTACAGATTGTAAGTATGAAAGCTCCACTCTCATGAAACTATGCTATTGTTTTCTCCCTTTGAATAATAACCGTACAGGAGTAAATGTGGGACACAACAGAGGGCAGGCAATGGAAGCTTGCCAGCTGCCATATGGTGCTAATATTGGTGGTGGCATGCTGTATTGTAAACTCAAGACTTGCAGCAGTTTATGCATTTATGCAGTGTGACCTTACATCGCTGTCAAAATGTATAACCATCACATCATTTTACAGAAAGAATTATGAAGTGTCAGGTTTGTTATACACTGAGAATATTTGTACAGCCTAGAACTCAAATGTTCTAATATGTCCATGTGGAGCAATAGAGTAATAGATTAAGAAGAGGTCATGGAAAATATTGTATATTCTCAGGAGCCATTTAAAAGTCAAGATTAAGATCAGCTGAATTTAAAGAAACTGGGAATTGGTATCATCCAGGAAGCACTTTGGATTTTTTTGTTTGTGGAGCTTTTTGGGTTTTTTTGAGATGAAGCATCAAAATGTATCCTAAATATATATCTTTACATGCTGTCTGTTCATGACATAGTGTGTTGTATGCATGAAAATAAGCGGGGGAATAAAAGTCCTATAAGGAAATATATTGTGTAAGTTATGTGCTTAATCCATCATTAAGTGTCACATGTAGATGTTTACCCGTATTTACAGATGGAGAAGATTTAGAAAGATACTGAGCAGTTACCTACATGCACATAAACATTGGAGTGGTAGTGGGCTAGACTGTGATACACTGAATATTTCTGGTATTTTCCATAGTAGTTTGTATTAGTCTGATCTATATTAAACTTGGCTCTGAAGTATGAAGGAGCAGAAGAGTAAGCCTTAGTCTTTCAAGCAACATTAATTTGTCTAAATATCACCAGCTTAATTTTTAGTTTAAGCAATGTAATTTACTGCATCATGGAGTTCAGTAAGTAATTGTCCGTATTTCTTTAGTTACCACATTACCAGTTTTGGGCAGGGTAATGAATCTTTACTTAGTGCCAAGTATTGCTTTCTGTGAAATTATTGTTTCTGATGCTGTCATGCTACACATACACATTTAGTGCTGTTTTTATCAGCCCTTCAGAACTTGGGAAATGGATAAACAAATGCAGCTGGGCCGCTGAAGGGAGTCTACATCTCCTTTCCTGAGAGATTTTAACCATGTCATGCTGTTCCATCATACCAGCAATCAGCACCCCATGGCTCCCATCTAAATATCCTAACTGATTTGTAATCTGCCAACAGATTTGATTTGTGTCTGCCATCATCAGTTCAAACAAATGCCTGTGAAGCCACAGTGGCTGGCATGATTTTGACTCATGATTTTTGTCGTTCATTTGGTTGGTGTTAATTGCTTCTGTATTTGAAAGGCTGAGCTTCCTGAGCTATCACCACCTGAAAGCTCTGGTGCTTGGCACATTTCTATCATTTGGCACTTGAATTTGAGGCAGTTGCTTGCTTCGTTTCCTGGTGGACCAGGAGCTTAAAAGGAAGGAATTGAAGTCTATTTACTTGATAATTGTCGTCTCTGACATTTTCTTTAGACATTCTCCATGACCCTGGCTCAGATTAGACAATTATTAATTGTTCAGTGAAGTTCTCAGTGTGCTTTGAACAGAGATTCAAAGTGGAGTGCTGTGCCTCTTGCTTAGCAGTGACCTTGTTCTTCAGGCAGCTGGATTAGGACAGTTCTGCTTGGCTCAGTATTGAAATCTTAATATATATATTTTGAAGATTTTGTATGTTTAAAACCTGCAAAATGCATCTCAGTTTTTCTGAAATGTTCTTCTCATCTTTGTTTCCGTAGTACCAGGATACGAATATGCAAGGCGTGGTGTACGAATTAAATAGCTACATAGAACAGCGCCTGGATACAGGAGGAGATAACCAACTGCTTCTGTATGAGCTGAGCAGCATCATTAAAATAGGTAAGAAGGAGAATCAGATGTCGCTGAGCTGTTACTCAGCCTCAGTGCACAGCACATTTCTTACGTGGTTTAATTAATAAAGACAGGTATTGAGGGATAACAGTGTTCCCTTTGGATGTTCTCTCTGTGTGAACTTACTTCACCTTCTGTCCCTCAGTGAATCCCTAACTGCCCTTGAGTGAATTTCATCTTTGGACAGAGTTGCGATATTAAAGTCTCATGTTAAATGAACCAAAGAATCAACTATTCTGGTTGTGTGGTGTTGCAATTACAATAGAAAAAAAAAAAAAAAAAAAAAAAAAAAAAAAAAAAAAGAAAAAAAAAAGAAAAAAAATCTATCAGTAATATCCCTGCATACTTAAACTCCTTTTGAAACAATTGAAATGTCACTGGAAGAAGGTGTATCTTTTAGGTGATCTGAAATTAAACTCAGTTGTTTAACTATTTTTTTTTCTATCTGATATAAGTATCTTTTGTGGTAAGAAAATACTGCATCTATCAAAAGTTAAAAACTGAAAACAAACAAAACACTCTCAATAACAATATAAGTGTAATTTGGTTTATTTTTACCCAGAGTGGATGTACTCAGACTTCAATAGGAAGTGTCACAGTAGATTTCAGTGAGCACTTTAGAAAGGTTTTACTGTCCCAGCTACTTCATCATTTTGTAATGATGAGTGATAGTTCTGGTGTATAAATGATGCTTTAAAAGAACCTGTTCTCTGCTGATTTTGCTTAAGCTGTTATTTGGATGTTGATGTCCGATTCACAGCAAATCAAGTTTGTTAATACAGCGCAAGTGAGACTTGACAAAAAAGAGTGCTTATGTTTTACAATTGTTTTATTTTTCTTCTGTAAAGCAGACAGGAGCATTTTTTGGATATTATTGCCTTTACAGTACTCATTTGCCTTGTAGATCAGCACACTTAGGTACTGCCGCTGAAGGGTTTTAAATCTGAATGCAAATTACTGTGCCCTCAACTCTAACCAGTGCTGCACAGTTGTCAATGAGCAAGTAACTACACAGTGGAACTTTTTTCCTTTTGCTGAAGAAACTAAGAAAGCCTTTTGATTTGATTGCACACAAGTGAAATTATTCCCCTGAAATGTACTAAAAGGATTCTTGAGTTCATTCATAAAACATTAGGTACCAGATATGCCTTTTACTAGCTAGAAGGTTTATTTGCTTTGGGAAAGACAGACGTATGATTCAAGCCTTTGTGTAAAGCAGGGTGAAAAACATTTTGTGCTACATACTGTTTTAATTTTGAGGGTAATTAATGGTTATGAGGGTAAGTTATGGTTGGTTGACTCTAAACTTTTGAGAGTTTGTCACTTGACTTTACCCTCTTTCATACCAAAGTCTGAATCTGGCAGAAATCTAAAATGTATAAACTTTCTGGTGAGTGTCAGTATTTTTAATATGGGCTAGGTGCAGAAAATAGAAACAGCTTGTTTGGAAACACATTTTTATAGCAGTATTTGTAACTCCTCATTTCCCCATGATTTGCTCTCTTAAGGCAAGGACAAATATCAAGGACATTTACATTTGGCATTTATTTTACTCATAGAAATTGTGATGGTATCTGACGAATTATATTGTAAATGCACTTTGTTACTTCAGTTGTGTGAATTAATTTGCATTTATAGACACTAGGCCTTGGAATGTAGATGTATAAAGAAGTTGTTTCTAATTATCTTTTAGAATGTAGTAAATGCCAATGAAGAAAGCAAGAACTCTGTGGTCCCTCTAACTTTGTAGACACTTGGAAGTTTTAGGGGACACAGAAAAAGAACTTAACATTAAGAATGGTATATGTTTGTCCTAAGTTGAATTTGTGGTTTCACCTCAAAGATGTTGTATAAGTTCAATTTGTCCCTGTGAGTATAATTGTTTCTTTTGTTATTGCTTTGGCAGCTACAAAAGCTGATGGATTTGCACTGTATTTCCTGGGAGAATGTAATAATGTAAGTAAACTAGATTAAAATGCTGCTTTTCTGTAATTCATAAGTATTTTTTTAATATAATAATGGTGGTAATGAAAAGAATATTCTCTGCATTTAGATCCTTGGTCTTTTTTTTAAGATTTGGCAGTTATGCTATTGTTTCTCTGACTCTGGAAGCTTAACTTGTGATTTAGCCCTATTATTAATTGTCTTGAAGAAACAGAAAACTTGGATTTACTGTCTGCATAGCCTTTTCTTTGTATCTAGTTATCTTCCTGATTTTTTTTTTTTTTTAATGTTAAGCGTCAGCAGCAACTTGATAGTGAAGTAATGTAAATTTCAGATGCAGATTCTGGCTGGCATAAAATAAATGATACATTTAAAAATTATTCATTGAATTAGTTTCTGATGTAATAATTCAAATAACAGTGAGTCCAATATTTGTTCTTCTGTTATTTGAATGTTATAATACCTTACATCTTTTTCTATCCAGTTTAATTTGTGCAGTTATCATGATACAAGGCTTTCTAGTTATTTTAAATGAAGGAAATGCAGTTTAGTACTTTAGTCAGTTCCCCCAAATTAAAAATCACAACTTTTCAGAAATTTTGTCTTTCATTGGTTCAAGAAACAAGCAGTGACTAGAGAGGAAAATATTTTTTCTCATTTATTTTCCTTACTTTAAACAGCCGGTTTTAATAGTTTATTCTTGTACAGTCTGTTAGCAATTTTCCTTTGCTCTTTGTGCAATATTTGAATTAAAAAAAAACAGGTAAAAATTCAGTTTTTGAAATAGTGGAAACAGAATTGAAGATGTACAAATTTTAAGTAACTTGATGTGGAAGAAAGCCCATGCAGAAATTTCCTATAAGAAATGGAAATCAGGTTTTTAATTTTTTTTGTGATATGACTGTTTAATATAAAAGATAACCCACTTTATTATTTGAAAGTTCTGTATTCTCTCAATGACCTCTGTTAAGCAAATAAATAGCATATATTTTAAAATAATTCTTTCACCAAAAGGTATAATTTAAGAAACTGTTGTTCGTCCTTTATGAATGCAATCTTTGTTTCTCATTAGTAGGTGACAGCATTCATTGTCATGGATAGGGGGTGATGCAAAGAGTCACTGAACAGCTCCATCCTGCTGCCAGAGGCAGGAACCCGCAGGAAGTTTTGCCTCCATCCTAAATGCACAGCTTTGGTGGCAGTGACTGCCTGCCAGCTGAGCATGCTCATCTCTAAATGCTTTGTAAAAGATTACAGTAAAATTAACTTTTATGGCTTGGGACAAAGAATTCTTACTGTAGCGAGGTTTTTCCTGTTAGATTAGCGTGGCATAGTATGGGATTACTCACAGCCTTCTGATACCCTGAGGGCTTGGGTACTATATGACCTTCTGCTTTTCCTTTTTGTTGTTGGTCTTTGGTTTAGTTTTTTGTTGTTGTTTTTTTTTTTTAAATAACATATTAGGCAGATGAATCTATTTGCTTCCCAGTATTGTAGTACAACTCTTTCCTGAAAACAACTCCAAACATTAAAAGAACACATTGACTTTATTAACCACTGCTATGTAGCTGCATCACCCAAAATGGAATGTTCTTCATGCAGTTGTTATAGGGACTGATCCCAAATCCTTTGAAGTTAGTGTGAGATTTTCCATTCACTTTAGTGGGCTTTGGGCCAAACTCATGTTTGTTGTCTTGATACTAAATGGTAGTGCATTAGCCTACTTCTTATAAGAAATTGTCATTGGAAATTAATTTGGATAGCTTTTGTCTCTTGCATATTTAATTTAAAGGATGTACCCAAGTGAGATTAGCCATTTGCCCAGCAAACACTGGCAGTGTGGGTATTTTTTTTTTATTAAATGTCTTTTTAAAATGGGAACAAAAAGATTCTGCATAGCAAAAGCAGGAATGAGCTAATTCTTAAAGCTGAAATTAAAAAAAAAAAAAATAAAATCAAACCCCTTTGATTAGCCTGGACAAAGTATTTGCTGAGTCTCTATGGCCATGTGTTGAAGAATAGTATCTGATTTTGATGGGTTGATATTTTGGTGCTAGATTAGTGATTTGAATTTTGCAAATCAGGCAAAATTCTTCCCCTCCGCCCCACCCCCTGCCTGATCCTACTCCCCCATTTAACATTGGGCTTTTTGTTCATTAGCTTGAAAAATATCTGCTTGTTTTCCAGCTAGGAGTGTGTGTGTGTGTGTGTGTGTGTGTGTGTGTGTGTGTGTACACCTTTTTCAGAGTTAGGTTTTGGGAGGGGAGTGTGTAAGAATTAAGGAATCCTATTAACAAGTAGATAACTACTTTCAAATGGTTTTCAATATTTAGTGATGTGTGTTCTGGCTATATTCTGTAAGGGATCTTGAAGCACAAGCACTAACTCTGCTTCATTCCAGTTCCTGCTTTAAATGTGTGTAGGTGTACTCTATTTTGTGTAAATTAATCCAGATTTGAGAATTTTGACTTGTGCAAGTCTCATCAAAGGAACATTTTTGCAATATAGGATATCCTTACCTACCTTTAGCCTGGATTAAATAGTGAGTTTCTAATTAGGATATAAGATAATTTCCTTTTACAAAAATGCTTAATTTTGTCAAAATGAAAACCAGTAAATGATTACTTCATACTTCGTGTTATTATTTCTTAATATTGAGAAAATTGCCATATCATTGCAAATTCCTTTTTTCATGGATTACTAAGAGTGCATAGTGAATCATTCTTTGGGGCCATATTTAATATAGGCAGAATTTTCTTTATGTGAAAATTATATTAGAACTGAAATAAAATTAATCTAATTTGAGGAAAAGCTCTGGATTAGCCAGTGCCGTTCTTTTTTGCAAAACATAGATGATACACTGGCCTTTAAAGGAGGACAATACTTTAGGAAAAATTCCTTTGTAGTTTAACAGCACAAAATTAAGTTTGTAAAAATATCTGTCCATATATAAAGTTTCTTTATGGCCCCATTTTCTTTCTGTCTATTGAAGTTTAAATACTATATTAGAGTTGAAAAACAGCATAAGGACTAAGTAACTTCTGGCTGACAGTTCAGGTTGAATGCCTCCAGGATATTTACTTGGGTTAACTTGCTTGCAGAGATTCCAGAGAGAATTCCAAGAGATTGCATTTCTTTATGAGATTATTACTTAGAATTGATGCCA
Organism: Cettia cetti; assembly: GCA_013401135.1. Classification (NCBI taxonomy): domain Eukaryota; kingdom Metazoa; phylum Chordata; class Aves; order Passeriformes; family Sylviidae; genus Cettia; species Cettia cetti. The sequence goes on along the minus strand of VZUI01040029.1, from coordinate 49,838 downwards.
GAATGGTGTCAGTGTGAACAGTTCAGTTATTTAGCATCCTTCTGGGTGTTCAAATTGCTTGGAAGCACTACCACTCAGTGCAGTCCTTACTGAGAGTGTTCTGGTGGTAGTTCTGCTTTTCAAATGATTGCCCCCTAGCAGGTAAGCACCCCTTGCATGCCCAGCTCCTTCCTTCCCCATGAAATTGCCCAGACTATCAGAATCTGTTCTGCCTGTGCTATGTATATGGTAGAATGAATTGCAAAGTACTCATGTAAACAGCAGAGCTTCCTCATCAGGGTCATGATCTGAACAGACCTGTGCCCCTACTGCCTCTGGTTTTTGAACTTCATTCATGTCTAAGGAATTATTTTTGTCCATGGGTTAGTGTAGTTATGCAAATAAAATTATTTTTTCTTAAGGTCCATTTTACAAATACTATATACTGGCGAGAAGAAACACTTCCAAAGCAAACAGGAATGTTTCACAACTCTCCAGCAAAGGACTTGACTTTATTTCAATTTTCTTTTTTATTTCTTATGGGGATGAATATATAGTTCATAATTCTCCTGTTATGACCTTAATTAAGTATCATCTTCAAATGTGACTTAAAGGATTCACTGAAATGCTTGTATTGGATACTGTGTGTGTAAATCAATTGCCTAAGTATCATGCTAGCTGGGCATGGATTTAAGCCCATAAGCTGACATCTTTACAAGGCAAAATTTCTAAAACACTTATCACAGTTACAGAGTTCCTGATGTATTACTATATTAATCAATTCTTCAGATACTTCTTGTTTATAGTTCTTATTTGTATGAGTAATTTGCCTCATGATTACACCGTGATTCCTACGTAAAGATGTATGACTTCGAATTTAACAGGCATACACTTAAAGCAGCTTTTACTTGGTCTTGTGCTTCTTAGTTCCTGAAACTGCTAATTGTGTTGACAAACAGATTATCCTCGCTTCAGACAGAAGTTTCCAATAGTTTTATTGTAAGAAATAATTATGTGAGGCCACAAATATGTGCACATACTTTGTGCTTCAGGGTGTATTTTATTAAGCCATTCTTGAATTTCTGGTCATGCAGAAGTTGTTGCAGCTTGATGTGTATGTAGTGCCACCTAGTGAGTTTATGAGATGGGTGATTTGAATTATTAAGAGCCCAGTGAAAAACATGTACTGCTTTCTGTCTCTGGTTTTTGAATGCATAGACATCTTCTCTGAAATTTGTGTCTTTTAAACATGTTTCCAGGTGAAATACTTCTATCTGCATGTCAATTCAGGAAACTTTGGTCTTTATTCTTGAATCCATTCTAAGACGATGTGGGTTATTTATGTGTAAAGTGGATGAAATCTGTTGCTTTCTTATTTGCCAATGAATAGTGATACTCGATGGAGAGTGAAAGCTCTTGTTTATAAAGCTCTTGTTTAGTTACAGTGTTTGAGTTTAAATTTAAGTCAATAATTTATCAAGCTGAAAGAAATAAATGTCAAAAATGTATTTTAAGGAAGTTTTGGTCTTGTTTAATTTAATATTCAGGTAAATGGACTTGTGGAATATGTTCACGATGAATATAGAATCATAGAATATCCTGAGTTGGAAATGATCCATCAGGATCATTGAAACCCAGTTCCTGATCTGCACAGGACACCCCAAGAATTAACCTGTACCTGAGAACATTGTCCAAACACTTCTTGAATTCTGTCAAGCTGGTGCTGTCACCACTTCCCAGGGGAGCCTGTTCCAGTGCCCAACCACCCTCTGGGTGAAGAACCTTTGCCCAGTATCCATCCTAAACCTCCCCTGACACACTTCAGGCCCTTCCCCTCTGCTCTTGTCACTGTCACCACAGAGAGATCAGTGCCTGCCCCTCCTCTTCTCCTCATGAGGGAGTTTTAACTGCAGTGAGGTCTCCCCTCAATCTCCTCCAGGCTGAGCAGAGCAAGTGACCTCAGCTGCTCCTCAAGGCCCTTGACGATCCTTGTGGCCTCCCTTTGGATCCCTGTTTACAGATTTAGTTTTTTTTTGTATGGTGGCACCCAAACCTGCCCCCAGAACTGGAGGTGAGGCAGAGCAGAGCAGGACAATCCCCTCCCCTGCCTGGCTGGCCATGCTGTGCCTGATGCCCCCCAGGACAGGGTTGGCCCTCCTGGCTGCCAGGGCACTGCTGACACTTGTTTAACTTGTCATTGACTAGGACCCCAGGTTCCTTTATGTAGCACTGCTCTTCAGCCTTCCATTCCCCAGTCTGTGCATATATGAATATATACTACAGGTAGAATGCAGAAATTGCTAGAAAATTAGACAGAGTCCAGTTGTTTGTGTCTTGCTACCAGAATGGAAAGTTGTTTTGCATAAATCTGCAAAGATTTATCCAGGTATCTGGTTTTGCTTAATATATTCACTAATGGATGAGTGAAGAAAGACTATAGGACTGCAGATAGTAGTAGGAGCAGATTAGATTTCAAAACGGGCTTTGTAAAATTATCAGAAGAAACCAGACAATGATTCAGCTAGAGAAAGTGCTCAGCTTTCCTCATATTGCCTCTCTCTGTGTAGGGCAGCTGATGACTCTGAGAAAGATTTGAGGGTTTTCAGTGAATTTGAAGATAAAAATAAGTCTGCAATAATCACTGCTGTGTCAAAAAAATACACTTACATGTAGCACAAACAGAACTCTAGCCCTAGTGTAAAGTATTTTTCCTATCTCTTTCTCTACTGCTAAAGCCCAAAGATGGAATAATTGCTCATTTAAGCACTTCACTTTAAGAAAAAAATAGAATTGGAGGAGCTGAAGTGAGTTCAGGAGCAAGCAGAGAGAATGATCAGGAAACAAAAGAAATGGTTTTTCGTAGTCTAAAGAAAAGCAAGTTGAGGGGTGAAGATATGCCTGGACAAGGCAGAGAGGAAGGGAATCGTCTCCAATACCTGTAGCGTGTAGGGCAGGAAGTAGTGTGCTTGACCTGGCATTGGGAAAACTTCCTCAGTTGTGGCTGTAATGAAGCATGACAATCTGTTGCTTGTGCAAGCTCAGGGATCCTCATCCCTGGAGGAGTGTTTGAGACCTGTTTGGCCAAATGTCTTTCAGAAAAATGCTTAGCTGACCATGCCTTAAAATGGAAGGGATTGTAGAGAGGTATGTCAGCTTTTCTGTGTCAATGAACTGCTCTAACTCTTGTAGTGTTTTTCTTGTGTAAATCAACTGGAAAGTTTCCAGGAGTTAAGTGTAGTTAAAAATTGATACCATTCAGAAGGGTGAACACATAACCTCCCCACCAAAAACAACAAAAAAACCCTAAACCAAACCCAGCTGCTAGTAGTTCGACAGTAAGCGTAAGTGCATCGTCTTCATTTCACAAGTATTCAACATTTGTGCATACTGTGTGGCTTAAAATTGCAAATCTCCTGTCAAGTACACTGTGATTTATTGCAAAAGAAACAAGTTTTTATAAACAATGGTGGTAGTAGTTGCTGGTGTTCTTTTTCTTCTTCTATCCCTGTGTGCTTCATACACTCAGGCTGCTGCACTTGTGTTTAAACCCAGGACGTAATTGCCTAGAGCACTTTAATATTTTAGCATGGTAGTATTGGGCTACTACTTCAGCTAAGACAGATAACAAATCCAAGGGGTTTGGCCATGAATAATTTCCAAATTATATGTTTGTTTGTTTTTTTGATCATCTTTTCCTATTATGATGAGTTTTATTCTTGCTAAAAATCCAGGCCGTAGGGCACAGCCTTTGCAAATATCTGCAGATAATTTTATCATTTGTTTGTATGGTCTTACATTTAAGTTGTCCTTTACCAAAAGTAAAAATCTATTGCTGTTACTGAACAGAAACAGATGTGAGCAGCAGAAGCCATTAAACTCACTTAATATCAGCTTGATCGATTTCCATTTTCTCTTTAATTTTTTTGTTTCCTCCAAGCATCAAATCACATAGCAATACTTTAGTATGAAGGCTTTCATTTAATATCAGTTGAATATTAAATGATTTCCCATGAAGCCTTTTTAGGACCAATTTTATCAGCAGATTGCACTGTGGAAGAAACTAGATCGAGATCCAGTCACCCATACGACCAAAATGGTTTGTCAGTGGAATACTTGCCACATGTGCACTTTAACCTTAATTTTAATCATTAAACCTGGTTCTGCTTTTCTGCAAGGAAATTTTAGAAAAATTGGTTTATGATTTTCATTTGCTTAGTTACAAGCAGTTATACGAAAAGAAGAAATAACAGTTTGTGAAATGATGATGATGAATACGTTTGCAGTTTAAATCCAATCCTGGTGAACTTAAGCATTGTGGATGCTATTGTGTTATGAGACTTGCTGCTACTACTGATGTTGTCTTTTACTGAGATTTTAATCTGCTGTCTCTGTCAAACATTAGATTTTGACTAGAAAAACCAACAGTGGGGCCAAGTTACGCCAGAATGATAAGATGACCATAAGAAATTCTTCATGTGCATGCTCTTAGCTGTTAGAAATGAGGAGTAAAGAAGGTTTTTTAGCCACAGTAAAAGATTCAAAATAAATTATTTAATTTTTTTTTACCAGACTGAGTGCATAGTACTGAGGAAAGAGCACCAAAAACCATGGTATTATTGTGTATATACTGATTGTGTTATGTGTCTGAAAGTGCAATTGGTGGGTTTATCTGTGAGTTGAGGATGACATCTTTATATCCCTCAAGAAATAGTTAAAATACCTTCTGCATTCCTGTAGACTGACAGACTTGTTAATACGTTAGTATTTTAAGAAGATATTAGAGACTACAATGTGTTGCCTACACCTAGAGTGCCTAAGAAACATGGGTCATGGAATAGAATCATAAATCTTTTAAGTTGGAAAAAACTCTCAGATCATTGACTTCAACTATATAGCCTAACACGGCTGAGATGAAATGGTGAGTTTTGCAACACTTGTCTGTGTTCACCGGTATTTAAATGTTTGGTAAGGTCATAATTTATTTTGGACTTTCTGTTTTGCTTCAGTTTGTTTTTTTAAGAACCTCTTGATCTTTTTGTTCATGATAGGTCCTCAGTGGATTCCAAACCACACTGTTCCATCCATCAAAATTAATAGGAGTTTTTTTGGCTGTGGACTTTATCAAAGTGAATTAAGTGATCAAACTAGGGAAGCAATAATTTTGAAGATTTTAGGCCCAACCAGAACAATCTGTCCTGTCACAGATGGAAGGAAAGAAAGCAGCTCATGTGCTCTAAGGTTTCAACCAGGTACAGGAAGTTCTTGATGTCAGACTTTAGTGTTCCCCCGCCTACTATATTTAAAGAAAGAGGTCCATCACCATGTGAAACTTGTTGGAAAAATATTGTTAGCAGGGTAGTAGAGACTGATGTAGCAAAGGAGCTTCTGTCTTTGTCTGGAAGGAGGGTAAACAGATGAAAATTGGGAATTGCAGAGTCCTGTGGGCTGCCAGGTGCCAGAATGCCTGAACCTGGAAGCTTCCGCAAGGATTCTTTCTCCAAGCTAGCATTTGTCCTTTTGGTAGTTTATCAGATCCAGACTGAATCTCCCATTTTGGGTGCCTTCTCTCTCATCAGCAGTAGAGATACCTAATGCTCTTTCTGCACTAGTTGTCTTTTATAACTTAACTTTTGCCTGAAGAGAGACATTGACACTGCTGTGAAGTGAAGAGCTATTTGTATTTATCCCTTTCTGATACTGACTTAGAGGCTCACTGCAAGTGAAAATAGCAGCATAAGTCTGTGAGCTGTGCACAAACATCCTGCTGTTTCAGCCTTTTCCTGCATTGTGAGTTACCAGTGTAGCATTTGGGAAATCAGGGGTCCTAATATTCTCATAGTTCCCTTTTTATTGACAATATATTGGTTAACTTGTGGATGAAAATCCATTGGTTTCTTTTTTTCATTATTAATCTTTTTTCATTATCATTACCAGAAGTACAAACTGTCTTTTGAAGTAAAATATTCAGACCAACTGAGAAAATGCAAGTTAATTTGAAAGGGCCCAATCTATCACTTTCTTCACTTGTGAAGCTGTATGCAATATATCTGATGTCCACATGGACACACTTCTGGTTACACTTTGAGCTAGTGAAAGATTCTTGGAATGTAGATTTGCAAATTAAAAGAATGTCATTCATAGTTAGAAGAAAATAGGTGAGCCCCAAATTCTATCACTACTGCAGTACATTTCTTAAGTATTTTCTTAAGCAAAAGAAAAAAAATTAAATGTGAGCTGGATAGGTGATGTGGAAAACTTGCTATTTTTTGACAGTGAATATTTTAGAGATTCCCATAAAGCCGTGTCTGTGGGATGCCTCAGAGATTATTTCAGTTACATGCCACAGTAGAGCAGAGCACAGCTTACATTGTTTTGTTTGGCTGACCTTGCCACTGGTGGCTTCTATGTAAGACATTTCTACATACATAATGGACAATAAAGATTTAAGCTCATAAAGATTTAAATTCATCAAGTATGGAATGTACGAACACTCATAGCAATTTATTAGGTGTGTGTATAAAGTCAGTGTGGAATGGTAGAGTGGTAGAATAGTAGAATATATGCCTATGAGAAAAATTGCCTTTCTAATAGTGCTGCATGCTCAGGATAAGATTGTCAGTTGTTCTGCAGTCATTTCTGCCTTTTACAGTCAGGAGGAATAGTGACAAATTTAGAACCTGTTGGGTAGTTTGAACAGTTTTTTGGTCACTAACTCCTTAGCTATGGCTTGCAAGTTACTGTAGAAGCAGAATGGGATTGCTTCTGAAAAACTATTTTTTGAAGAAGCTGGAAGTAAAATAATGTTCACAAACTTTTTCCAGCACAGGGAAACTTGTTCACAGCATAATTCATGATATTAGCAACAGAGGGGTTTACCAGACAAAATGGTACACATGGACACTGGAAAGCAGCTGATGAAAGCGGCCCTTGCAGGCAACACTTCACAGTGTTAACAGAGGTTTTTGTCCGTTGAAGATTTAGTGAAGGTGTTTTCTGGAGAAAAACATGTATGCATGGGAGAAGTGAATGCTTTGTTTTCTGGTACAAGTGGCTGTTTGGTTTTCTTCCCTTTTTTTCTTGTTTTGAGAAGCTCTTTCTGAGAAGAGAAAGATTTGTGGATTGTATTATGATAGTGCTGGGCATGACTCAGGAGATGAGTGTGGAAAAGCACAATTTATGCACATAATTTCAACACCACAGTTACTTTGCTAATCGTAATGCATTGCTACCTTGGCAAAAAGAATCAAATATGTCTTAAATATATAAGAAGAATGGTGTGAATTAAAGTGTTATTCTTTGGCGTCTTTGTTAAAATCAACTTTGGTCTCGGATATCCTATTGATTTTGAATTATTCAACTACTTGGACTACATCAGTCAAATTTGAAATGTGTTGCATTTCTAAATTTTATGTTACTTTGCAACAGAAAGCACCTTTTCAGTTTTGAAGACATTATAGCGTTACTGCTCCTATTATAAGAGTACTTTTAAAACAGCAAATCTTCAGCATATAGTATAGCAGATCAGACTTCTGTAAAGATATGCATTTTGGTATTTGAATGGCCTTTATATTTTACTACATTGTTTGGTTTTTTTAATATTTTATACGAGAACACTGATTTAAATAAATAAAGATCTGTGGTTTCTTCAGTTTTATTAGAATAATGTAATTTTTTTTTTAGATCATGGTGAGCTTTTCTTGGCTATGTTATGTAAAATGTTCTTTTTCCTTCTATTTAAGTGCATGTAAAAACATGAACTGAAGCTTATGAAGGCAAGCAACTGTGAAACTAAGTTTTCATTTAAAAATTATATATATCTTTATTAGAATATAAACAAGTAAGGATAAATGGAACCTCTTGTTTTGGTAGATTGAGTAGGCTTGTTCTTACCAATTCAATGTACTGATTTAATGGTTTTTGATTGTTTGGATATTTTTTGGGTTTTTTTCTTTAATTACATTCTTGGAATTCATATGGAAAATAAACATTCAAATTTTCAAGTGTATTTTACTTCAAGAGGCCACACTTCAAAGAAGCTGTGAGCATAAATGGGTTTGAAGAATAAGGTCTAGGATAAGAATAAACAGGAAATTCTATGATTTCAAGTACTTGTACTGTAATATAAGACATCAAAATGGGGTATATAATCTGGATATTCAGCAGGGCTAGTCCATGGAAGAAGCATCCAATTGAAAAAAAAAAAATCACTTGTCAGTCCTAAAATAGTTTGGGGCAGCTCTATTTTCTTATTATTTTTACGACACTTTAATTTTCATCTGTGCCACGTATTACCAAATGAATTACTGGATAGAAAACTCTTGTCTTGGTGAATTTTTTGGGACTGACTTTCTGCTTAAGAGCAGATTATTCAGTTACTGGTTTTGTCAGAATCTTGAGTGTTTCCTTTTTGAACTTACTAAATACCCTTATTGTTGGACTACTGACTCTTCTTGGATAGACTTCAGTATTGTTTTGGCTATGAATTACGCACTTTTTATTGACCATTTGTTTTCCCCTCAGCAAAAAGTCCCAGCTTTCTCCTTCCAAAATGCTGGTAATCCATTGCATCTGAGATATCTTTATCACTGCAGGAGTACCTTCAAATGGTGCATTATATTGCATCTCGTTAGTTTCTGAACATTTCAGTGATGGGGGTTTTTTTAATTGTTTAGTTAATATTTTATAACATTAACTATGCATGTTTGTAAAGAAAGGAGAATTATGAGAGGATGCATCTTATGTCATCACAGTGTTTTCTAGGCTGATAGTAGATGCTAAAATTTCACATGCGAATTTTACCTCCAATAATCCATGCTAGAAAACAGCTCCTGTCTCATTGCAACCCTAATGAAAGCAAATTCTGAGTAAAATTAACCAGCAGCACAATCTGTGGCCATTCCTAAAAAGAATGTTAGTAATACATTGTGGTGTGGCATTGTCATCTGTATCTGATATTATATAACAAAAAAATTAAGTGTTATCTCTACTTTTTGAGTATTTTCTATTGAAATAGATGATTGCATTCTAGATAAAAAAAAAAAGATTCTTACAAGGTAATGTTTTTTTCTTTGAGTCTCATATGCTGTGTATTGTGTGTTTAAAGTAAGTGCAATCCTACCCTGATACAAACAATAGCTGACTTTAGCCATCCACTGTTCTCCACAGGTGCTCTCCATGAGTTACCTGGGTGACTTTAGAGGGGGATTTTCTAAGATTTCAGAAGAATTAAGTGGCGTTACTCAAGTTTTTCTCTACATTATCTATTTTATTCTACATAGGTTGTGCAGTAACTGTAAAAGTAATCATGTTTTCTAATTGCTTTTTTATTTCTTTCTCTTTTTTTTTTTTTCTTCTAACTAGAGTCTGTGTGTATTTACACCACCAGGAGCTAAAGAAGGACACCCACGACTCATTCCTGCAGGGCCCATTGCACATGGCACTACAGTATCTGCTTATGTGGCCAGATCCAGAAAAACATTATTAGTAGAAGATATTTTGGGGGTAAAAAAGCTTTTTTTTTTTTTTTTTTTTTTTATGAGATATTGCAGCATGTTCTTAGAATGAATGTTTTTATGGTGAAATGTTTATTGATATGAACATTAATGATAGAATTTACACCTGTCGTGATACAAAGAAAATAAATCTGAGTTTGGATTAGCTGATGGAATAATTTCAGAATATTTAATTTATTTCTAGTTTTAAAGGTTTGGGGTTTTTTTAACTTTGGGTTTGAGTTATTTTAACTTTTTTTTTGGTTGTCAAGTAAAGGACATGATGGCACCACAGTCACTTAGAAAAAACAACCAATCAAAACTCCTCTCTACTTGGTCTTGAAATATTAACCGCAAACAAGACCTTCATGTAGTCAATAAAATTTGAAAATTTATCTTAATACAGGGCTCACACTGACAAGAATGGCACTCAGAAGTCTAGTTATTAGGAAGGATTTTTATCTCTGCGTACTCTAATGTAAAGCTAGAATACTGATAGAATCAGTAGATCTACATGAAAAGTGCACTAATGTAACTGACATCAAAATTCAAGCCTTTTTCTGAAATAGTTGGAAATTCCTGAGGTGATATTCTGATAATTCTTGGCACTCTGTATGTCTGTCCTTTTTAATTACGTAAAACACTTCATCCGCTAGTTGCATCAATGTAGTTTTATGAAATTGGTATTTAAACTGTACTTTGTGTGAGCAATTTATGATTAATTGGTTATGAGAACACCACAAAAGTTTACATTCTCCTCTCTTCAGTGTTTCCCATCTTTTCAAGTTCTGTCCAGAATAACAATTTTTGGATACTATGACCAAAAAAAACCCACCAAAACACCAGATGACTGATGTGGGTACACATAAATAGAGCCACAAAACCAAAAGGCAGAAACTGTTTTCCCTGTAGTAATAATCAGTGCTTTCTACACACTCTGGACTATTAAGGTTTTATATGTTGGTATGTTTTTTCAGTTAAATTAAGGGTTTAAATTGTTACTGGTAATTTCCAATTAATATCATTATATAATTAACATACAAGAGTTCTGTGTTTTGATTTTACATTCTTAGTAAAATCATGGGGTTTAGTGAGGAGAAGTTTTGAACTTTTTTGTTGGTTTAATACCAGTGATTCATTGACCAAGAGGCAAGATTCATTTTGGTGAGATGGTTTGCCTTTTTGTGATTTTAGAAGCTTCTCAACAGTGAAAGGGAAGCAGGTAGACTTGCCAGCCCTTTTTTTGTGGGAGGACAGAACTAAAAAGAGAAAGCAGAAGGCTCATGTTTCAAAGTGCTTCCCACTCTCTTTTGTCTGTCATTTGTTGAAATTGATTGTCATCTTAGTAATTAAGGTAGAGATTACTTGCTGTTTTCTTTGAGAAGTGAGGGATTTTGATCAGCCTTGAAGGGGTTTCTGTCTTGCCTCAGCACAGGCTGCAGGGAACATCTGGTACGAATCAGGTACTGAAGGACTGATGTGCAATCAAGTGGGTCTTGCGCACATGTGCATTGGGTGCTGACTACCTTACTAACTGTAACATCCAGGTACTTTCTTAGGTCTGCCTGAGTTTTCCTACATGGGGAAGTGAAGCTATAAAGCCTTGAACATTCCCTATGAGGGTTATATATTTGGGCCTTTTATAGCAGTTGGTAGGATTATTTTAACATTTGTTTCTGTATGTTTTGCACCAGTTTATTCAGGATGCGTAAGCAAAGGAAGAAGATGCTTGCTGTCATGCGTAATTTTTTGGGAACACATTTTCCTCCTCAAGAGCTGGTTGAGGATTATAATTGCATAACCTAAAGCCTTAGCCTCAAGTTTCAATTTTTGTTTTCTTGCAAGCACTGTTGTCTGCTCCTTAATGCTGAGATCTGAGCAGTGCACTTTGTGATTACAAATTCATGGGCGGTTTTTGGAGAGAAGAATGGTGGGGTGGTAGTGTTCCTTGTTTGGGTTTTTGCTTAATCTGGAGTGGCATTAGCAATAAAGTGCTGTTTTTGCTACCTGTGAGATTAGAGGAAAAAAGCATTATATAACCAAATCCAAAGCTGGGTATAATACCACAGCTAATTCTGACCTTACATCAATAAGGTTATCTGTATGTTTAAATAAATGCTGAGACTTTAAAAATTACATTTTTTAGTAGATATCCTACTACTGTGTATAAATTATGCTGAGGGATGGGTTTTAGTGAATTTTGTAATTTTTCTGCAAATTTGGTCAGCTAGGGTGGGGAAGAAAACATCAATAATTTCCTGCTAATGTTTTATCAGATTTTACATTTTATCAGATTATGTTTGCATTTTCTAGGATGAGCGATTTCCCAAAGGTACTGGTCTGGAGTCGGGGACCCGTATCCAATCTGTTCTGTGTTTGCCAATTGTCACAGCAATTGGTGACCTGATTGGTATCCTGGAGCTTTACCGTCACTGGGGCAAAGAAGCCTTCCACCACAGTCACCAAGAGGTGAGCTTGTGTGCAGCCTTTGCTCACTTCCCCACAATGGTCAGCTCTTCAGCCCTGTCCCTCCCCCCACTCCAGACTTCCTTCTCTTGCTCTTCTCACAAGTTTATACCTTTTCCATGCTTGATTTTTGTTCTTATTAAAGAAGAAAATGGGTAGTGATTTGTATTTTCAGTCATAGGAGGTAAAATATATGAGTACAGGGATAGATCAAGAATTTTACCGTGTGCTCTTTTGTGGATAAATAGATTCAAGATTTCTTTATTGATCATAAACTCAATACAGAATATTTAGAGAAATTAATGCAAGACAGGTAAATGAAATGTAGCTGTAAATCAAATATCAAAACCTAGAGGCACTTCATTTAAAAAAAAAGACAGTGCTCAGTTATCCTGAGTCTTAATCTTAACTTTACAGTACATCTTTATTTTACATTATGGTAAGGTTTTAAAATTTACTTTAGTTCACTTTTTGGTGCGGCTTCTCAAGAAATGAGCCCTATTGTGAAACAGTGTTGCAATGTTACAGCAATAATTTATCAAGTCTCAATGCTGGGTCTCACAGGACGGGAAAGTGATTTTACTTTAAATCAAACCTGAAGCAAAAGAGATTTGATATTTGTATTCCTATTTTTACTACCACACACTCTCCAGCACCAAGATGTCTGTCTATGTGGTATTTCTAGCACCAGGTATCCAGGTAGTCCCCCCAGAATTACTTGCAACAGAAGGACAAGGGATGCTGTCAGCTGAGTCTTTATGGTCTCCTGATTTATTTCTAGGTTGACAACCATGTGCTGGTTTTGGGTCAGGCTTTTGTTTACCTATCAGGAGCTGGGAGCTTTTGCCTCACTTTAGCCTGTCCCATTGCTGTGAGTTGTCAGGATCACCGTCCTTTATCTCTTGACTTAGATGTCCTTAGAAACTGTGTATAGAAGTGCTGGTACCTGGATGACCTGCCAGCCTAGGGGACGCTCGTAAAGCTGTCTTCTGCTTTTTGTTAACTTCTGATGCTTCCCTATCCACATATTTGCATTCATTCTCATCTTTCTCTTTCCATGACTGTTCTGCGTGCATTTCTCTGTTCATGTAAGTCTTGTGTAGCTTCATTGTCCATACATGTCCATTTGTCACTCTGAAGTTAGGAGCTGTTAGCCAAACACAAATGGATTTGAAAATGGAGCTGGTGTTGCAAAAGCTGGTGCTGTACTCAAGGTGTTCCAAGTGCATCTTTGCTCTCGTGTCAGGGTGAGGATCCCTATTATGCCCCATTAACATGTCCCTAATGTAAAGAATTTCTCTCTCTGCCATCCCCCAGAGAAGGGAACCTGAACACACAGTTAGGACAAAATTGAGTGATTCTAGCCAGGTGTGTTGTCTTGACAGTGGTATGAGATCCACCATGGTGCAATTTAGCTGTACTGAACAGGAATTATTTGAGTGTAAAGAACAGAAGATATTCAGGCAAGAGATACTAAAACTTGTCCTCCCAAAGGAGGAAAACAGCAACAGTATCTGTCAAGTGTATGTTTTGTTTATCAGTAAGCTAAGTACCCTAGCATTCGTCTAAGTGTTTACATGTTGGGTAGTCAATGCCACTTCAGCTTGTTGTCACACCTTGTATTTTTTTCACCAGTAGACAGAGGTCAGGGAAGGGGACTAGATTAGATTGGTGGTGCCACTGTCCTTGCTCAGAGAACAAAGAACAGGCATTCATACAAAACCAGGCTTCATTAATTCTGCAGCCTACACACAATGTATTTAATTTTAAAAGTTGTCCTATTACATTAATCAATCTACAATTCAGATAGGTCTCAGATATGCACTGTTTTGTGAAAATATGACTGTTTTATGTTATATGAAATACCTTCTGTAGCTGAAGTTCATGAATGTTCTACTTGGAAAAGACTGGCTGCAAAATGAAAGTATTTTATTAATAAATTAAAAATATTTTAAGGTCATTTTCTGAGTGTTATAAAGCATTCTTTTCGTTTTCATGTTTCAGAAAGCCTTTGGGTTCCTTTAGCAATTTTTATAAAATGTGTGCAAAGTGTTCTGTTTAAAAATATAAAATTATAAAAAAAAAACCTCAGGAGGGTATGCAAAAGCTGACCTCTTGTGCTTCTGTTCCCTGTGTTCCTATAAAGCCCCTGTGCTTCAAGGACAGGAGATTATGCATGGTAGCACATCATAGTTAGCTGCAGTTTACATGACATTTGTTTGAAATGTTGCCTGGAAACTGTCATACTTCAAACACTTGAGCGGAGGGATCAGGTCTGGTTCTTCTGCCACTAAAACAGTAATGAGAGAAACAGTGCCTGTTTACAGCTGGAAGTAGCTATTGCTGAAGAGATACAGCCCCAGAAAGCTGTTAAGGCATATTTTATTTTTAAGGCAGATACCTTTCAACAGTGTAATTTTTAAAGCCCTCGACTTAAGGGATATTTTTTTTTGATGTTGTATTTCTGAGCTGATGGGTGTGCAGTTCTGCTTCTTAAAACCATTGGTAAGCTCTAAAATTGAAACACAAATACACTGAGACTTTTGCAAAATAACTGTCTTCCCTTAAATTATTGCCTGCTTGTCTAAAACAGCTCAGTCAATTTCTGTAGCAGGTAGATGGAGAAAAGAGGCATGTCACTGATGTGCAGTTTTCAAGGTTTCTTCAGAGAAAGTTTCTTCTGTTTTGTTTCAGGTTGCAACAGCAAATCTTGCATGGGCTTCAGTAGCAATACATCAAGTACAAGTAAGTGTGAGTGGTTTTTCATTTTTTCATTGTGTACTTGTCTTTCAGAACTTGTTTAGTAGGAGCATGGATTGTGATCAGATTTAAGTGGAGGTCATTGCTAAAGCATTGATTAAAGCCTCCTCCTTGAACCTGGAAAAATATGCTAATATTTTTGGTATTCATTGAACTGGTTTTTCTCACTGGCAATTGTGTAACAAATAACAAACAATATTTGTATTAAAGGAAACAAATTTGAGCAAAATAGATAAATAACGATTAAAGCAGATTTATTGTAACAACGTTACAGGGTTGTTTTGTTTTCTTTTTCTTGTGGAAAGGCAACTGCTAGGCTAGCTGGTTTCTTCTGCTTTGGTATTCAGTTTGAAATTATGAAGTGTTGCTAGCAAAGCCTATTTTAAGCCATCTTTGCTAGCTGCTTCATGGTCCTGTAACTACTGCCACTAAAGATGCCTCATGCTGTCCCTAGCTGGGTGCCTAATGGAGCTTCACACAGTGTCAAGCTGCTCTAGCAAACCCCAGCAGCTTTGTTAATAGGTTTTGTTACTTCAGCTAGCAGAAGATGGTAACACTGAAACTAAACATATTCTGTCAACTCAGAGAAGATGCTAAAATAGATTCTTCTGTCAACTCCCAGGAGGAAATGCATGACTTTTTTTTTTTTTTTTCAAGGTGTCTTTCATACACTTGCCAGAAGATGTGCAGAAAGCTTCCTGCTTTTCTCTTCTAGGCTCCAATTGTTTCTGCCTCGGTGCTGGAAGTCACTGACTGGGGTGGTCATTCACTTCTAGGCAGAATTAGCTGGCACAGACTATTGTACACTAGTAGAATTGTAATTGCATGTGGTTGTAGCTTCACCTAAGAATTACTCCCTCCTTGATTGAGCAGTCTTTCACATCCAACAAAACACAACAGGGAAAGTTAAGTTCAAGCTTATCCATTGATCACTTTTATTTCTCTTCCTTCTTAGCAGAAGGCTTGTTCTTCCCAGATTTTTTTTTTTGCATGAGAAGAATGCAAGAGTTTTGATCTGGCATTTTGTATCTGCATGGCACAGATGAAAGCTATTATTAGTTGGAGGTGATATTTTTGTGAGTGTAAGCAGTAGAGGCTTGTTTTAATTTTGGTCTCAGTGCTTGCTCTAGTAATATACAGATGTACAATTGTCTTCAGATATAGAGTATGTGAATAGGTGAAGTAAAAATACAGTTGAAAGCTTTGCTTCATCCAACATTTTGCTTCTAAAAAGAAGTATGCATACTATTTTCTGTATTCATATTCATGCAGATTTCTCCCTTAGTTGAGTGTATATCATCTGCTGCTTAGCTTAGTTAAACTTGCCTGATGTCAGTCTACAGTTGTGTCTATATGCTACTTTGCAGCCTGGAAAAAAGTGGTAAAAATGTGGTAAGGGAGAAGAGAAACAAAATATTTGACATTCTCAGAAGATCTGAGGGTCTGGATAAGGAAATGTTCATTCCATAATCACAGTCAGTGACAGCCTTTGAGGCAGCATGAAAAAGTGTAAAAACCAACAGCTTTCAGTGAGTCTTAGGAAAGATTATACTTGTGTTTCACAGTTTTTACTGAGCAGCTAGATAGCTAAGATTGAAACCCAGCACACAAATTCAGCTTTAATTTTATACAGTGCTGTGGTATGTATGTGTGTGTATGTATATACACACACAAACACACACACAAGTACTGGTATTTTTTTCATACAAATTAAAGGGATGGGACTTCAGTTTCCCTCTGCCATCAGTGTTCTGGAGCAAACTGTTCTATGATCTGTGCTTCCAGGTGTGCCGGGGCCTTGCCAAGCAGACTGAACTGAATGATTTCTTGCTTGATGTATCAAAGTAAGTGTGATTCGCCAGATAATCTCATGAATTTTTGATGAGCTTTTCTAGTGGCTCTTCCAACCTACCTGTGTTCACGCAATAGCAGTGGTGGAAGCTACTCACAAGCAGATGCAGAGGCACGTTTCAGAGGGTGGGCAAACTTCATTTCAGGGACAAGAACAAGTGGTATGTTTGGCAGCGGTGTATACCTTTCATAATTTTTTTTTTTTTTGTGGTGATGGTGCAGATGAAAATGTGACATTCATCTATATGTTACACAGTTTGTTTATTCTTGTGGTCTTTTGCGTGGGGTTTTTTCTGCTTTTTTCCCCACCTCTTCTGTCAGAGTTAAATGTGGCCATCTTTTGAGGAGTGACAAATAGGCTTGGTGTCTCATGGCAATTTTAGAAGGCTTGAAAGGACTTTACAGGAAGTTATTTAGTATGCTTCAGCTTCCCCTATTTCTCCCAACATTTTTTTTACATGAATGCATGCATTCATATTTGGACTTCAGAGTTAAATCCTTGAGGAATCGGGGCTGCTCTTCCCATGCCTTTTCTGAAGCCTCTGTTTTAATTTTTAAAGACATTTACTGCATGTAATATGTTTGCTTTTAATTTTTTGTCACTATAAGGCAAGATTAATTTGAAAGCACAGAAAGAGTGTGAAAGCTTGAGCTTACATTTGCAAAATCAGTTTTGTGTCTTAGGTTATCCTATTCCTTCACCACTTTTTGATTGTCATTGCTATTAGGATTTTTAAATAGCAAAGAGAGCAAATAAATTAAAAGATAAACCAAAGCTGTACATTTGGTAAATCAGTCTGCAGTGCTTAACAGTGTTTTATGAAACTAGTTGGTAGAAGAATTTCAAAGTGCATTACAAAGTAGTGATGATACTGTGGAAAGTGAGATATTTTGGATTTTTGCTGCAAGCGTTCTGTGGATCTTGATGAACAGTTCTCAAACTGATGAGATTAGAGGATGTCCAAGGTTACTATGCCATTGCTCAGGAATGTAGGCAGCCAAGTTGACCCAGCTGGAAGGGAGAGTGATAAACCTCAGGGAGGAGTCTGCCCCTTGCAAGGAGGGCAAGCTGGTTGTATCCAGATGTTTTTCCGAGCTTATTTCCTCAGGATGACCTTTTTTTTTTTTAATTTCAGCATAATTCAGAGCATGCTTCCCAAAGGGCGCTCTCAGGAAGTCTTGCACCATTGCATTCTTTTCCAGAGTGCTTTTATGTTGCTAATATCCACACTGAACTAGTTTACCAAAAAGCTAGATTAATCTACCCAATTTATGGACTGGAAACTTATTCTTTGACTAGCATAGTACGGAGATTGTTTTAAAGAACTTTGTTTTACATTTTTAAGATAAAAATGACAGTAAATACTGCAAATATTTGTTATGCCTTTTAATAAGATAATAATTCTCAAACAGCATTATCAGTTGCTAGGTTCTTAGTTTCAACAAAAAAAGTGTTTTGAGGCACAAAACTAGGATATCATTTAATAATATCTTTATGAACTTAAGGTAGGCAAAGACTTGTATCAGCAAGAAAACAATTAGTTTCCTCTTGGAAGTAGTCTGTATCTTTTCTAACATGGAAGGAGAATTTCCTTTTCAGTTGTTGGTGTGCAGTGTCACTGGGACTTGTTCTCTAACATTTTAGAAAGGGCAGAGTATGCAGTGCTCCACCTCTTCATGTCCCTGAAAATGTAAGACCAGTGTATTATGTATCTCCTTTCCACTAGACCCAAACAGAACTGAGATGTGTATATATTCAAGGCCACAAGATAATGCCTTTTGTCTGCTGGAAACATTGTAGTCTGAGGGTTATTAATTCACGGCATGTGGAAGATTTAGGCTTCTTTTACTAATAAGTTTGACCTTTATTTTTCAATGTTCTTGGCTGTCCTTGAACAGTTACTACTTTGCTGTGAAACTGAGATTCGTTTTTATTCTTTTTTATTTTTAATGTTACAAGATCATTCCCTTTCTTCAACTTCAACTGGTGTTGATATAGAAGACCCATTAAGAGTTTAATTAGGTGGCTTTTAACTAGTGTTAAAGATTAGGTAATATGTCGTGGATTTAGCTGCTCTATGCTTTTATTTAGTTCTCAAAGCATAACGTAGGTATACCTAATGAGATATTTTGATATTTTGAAAGAAATTGGGTGGGGTTTTTTTTTGTTTTCCACTTCTTTTCTCTTCCTTTTTACTCTGCTTTTAAAATTTTCAGTGTGTTAAAATTTTCAGGTGCCATAACATTTTGATGCGTTCTTGGTATTGCTCAGCAGGAGCCTATTTAGTTCACAGTAGGCAATATTTGGTAGTCTTTTCCTTTTTCTACAGAGAAAATTCTATGTATAATAAAGAATATTCTCAATTCTGTAGAATAATGGATTCAGAGAACAGAGCTAGGACCATTTCTTAATTCCCTTGTGCTGTAGCAAGCCAGTCAGTGATTTTTAAGGTGCAGCAGTTTGTCCTCACCTTTTCTGGCTCCATCTTAACTGTAGTGAAACAAGAGCCCCTGACACCCATTTGAGAAGTGTTTGACTAAATGACAATGTTTTCTGACTTCTTTTTCTCTGCAGAACATATTTTGATAATATAGTTGCAATAGATTCTCTACTTGAACATATAATGGTAAGTTGACTTTTCCTCTTCGAAGTTTATTAGTAGCAGTTATTAAAACCCTTCATTCTCCTTCTCCGGAAGACATTATGTCATTGAAATATGTGAGCTGTTTGTAGTGAACACATAATACAAACAGTATAAACATGTCTGTACAGAAAAGGTGGTTAAGGATGGCTTGATTTGTCATTGTTGCAACAACAATGACAAATTGTTGTCCATTCACAGCTTTCATAAGGAATGAAACATGATTGTCTCCGAACTATATAGTTACTATTGTGTTCTGAAAAAGTTTGAAAATTTTAACAGGCTTCTGGTTTTCTTTTTATTTCAGTGTTATACTGATTCTTTCTTCCTAAATTCAATTTGCTACATGCTGCAAAACACTGCTGAAGAAGTTACTGTCTGTAGCAAGGGATAGAGTTTAAAAATTACTCCTAGGGTGTTTTATCCTGTTGCTGAATGAGATGTGTAAGACCTTGGAAAAGTACACGCATAACTAGAGTGACAGTCAGTCAATGTTTTATAGAAACCACTAAAGCCAAGTGTTAGTTCTTCCCATTGAAATAACTAATTAACAAATTAAAGTACTATTCAGAAGCAATTTATGAGCTTCTAAATCAATTTTGAATTCAGAATTATTTCCTGAATATTGTTAACAAATGTGTGTGAACTGGTTGTTTGTAACACTTTTTCAGTGTATGATATGTGAATTATGCTTTTTAGCTTTATGCATGTTCATTGCATTTTGCAGTTCTTTTTCCTAAGTGTAAACCTGACTCAGGTCTGAGATACCATTGTTTAAAATTTGCACATTCAAAGAATTATTTTCCAAATACTCTGATACATGCCCCAATATTCAAAGTGATATTCTTAGCTAGACTATTATAAGACAGTGATGTTAGAATGCAAACAGCATTAAAGTGGTTTTATTTAGAAACGTGAATTGGTAATGGAAAATATTCTGCAGTGTTTGTGTTATTCTAGTTACTAAACGGTCAAGAATTCTGCACATAGGACACATTTCTGAACATTGACTTTTCCAATTTAAATGAACCTCTTAAAAATAGCTTAGCATTTAAAAGAACTGGTATAGCATAACATATGGCATTGAGAACAAATATTGATATTCTTCCCTGTTCTTCCCTGTGAATAGAGATCTGGTGGAAAACACAATTGGCAGTAAAATACGCTTACTCTTTCATCATCTTTTCCAACACTTGGCTGCATCATGACTCTGTATTTTAACCTGTGTGATGTTTCAAACTCAGCTTCTCTTTGAGCTGTAGCTGTTGTCTCTTTCTTGAGCCAATTAGCTAAACTATGTGCTTGTACATTTATTGCCATTTTATGAGAGCATGATTTTATCATTATGTGGCTTATTCTCTGTCTGTGAGGAAAGACCAGAACTCAGTTTCGCCTCACTACTTCACCCTTTGGTGATTGGATTTGTTCCTGCAGTACTACAGAAAAAAAAAAAAAAGTGTTTATTTCCATTCTTTTCATTTTTATTTTCATCAAAATCTCTCAGCAAAGCTAGTGATATAAGAATGCTTTTGAATATAAATGCAAGAAATGGAAGTAAAAAGTTCAAGTTGTCTTAGAAATTTTCTTGCCTGTATGTTTGCGTAGTTACAAGCAGCTTATGTGAAAGGTGGTCCTTGTCTTCTGTACTGACAGTGCCAAACTTTTTGTACTGATATTCTCTTTCAACCACTATTCAGGATTTGAGCAAGGGATTTAAGAAGTAAAACTCTCTCATCCCATTAATTATTTCTTAATTAGTACTGTTTAAGTAGTCATTTTTGAAGAGCATGAATCATGACCAAGGTGAGTTCTTGAGTCATATGCATTAAACCACAAAAGATTAATTGCATAAAATCAACACTGTGCTGTAGATTTTACACAGAAATCTGATACAGTATCTGAGTAGAAACATTTACTGGACCCTTTGTCATTTTGGCAGTTTCTGTTCACTCTCTTTTAGCAAATGAATAAGTAGTCCAAGTGGATAAGGTCTTTAAATTTCTTAATGCTCTAAGAAGGAAGAATTGCACAAATCTTACCTCTTAGGTTGCAGTCTCCCTGATTTTTCTGTACTGATGGAGGAAATGGAGTAGAAGACAACAGAATCTTCCTGAACACAGATTCCATGTGTATGGGAGGGCCCTCCAAGTTTTGGACTTGGGCTAGATGGTACCTGTGCAGTTCCCCTCATATGGCATAGAACTAGAGTCTCTCAGCAAATGATTTTTCATCTTATGTGGGGTTTTTTTTCTTCCGAACTGTAACATTTTTCCATCTGCATTAGTATGAAATGAAATGCTTTATTGTTTTATTTTTGCACACATAGATTTTGTTAGTCTCTTTCTCTAGCTGAATGACTAGGTAGGTATTATATATGAAGTGGTAAGAGATCTACCTCCAATCATACTCTACCATGCAGTTAGTGTACTTTCTGAGCAAATAAGAAACAGAGATAGGAGACCTATCTGAATGGGATCGAGCAGGTTCTTGTGCCTGTATATTGACATCTTAACACAGTGATCCTTGTTTGATTTTTGTCTCACTTTTTCCTCTTTTTCTCAGACTATTTTATGTCTGAGAAATACTTCAGTGAAGAGCTGCTGTGTCCCCAGGACAAGATTCTGTTCTGACAGTCAGTGCTTCCGGGAATTATTTTTGCTGAGATAAAAGTAGTTGGTTCAAAGTAAGATAGAGACCATGCAAGTCTGTTGCTGTACTGTGGTATTTCCTCAGCTGTGGCTGGTACTTTTGAGCTTTGGTTAGTTCATGCACAATTTCTAAGTCTCATCTCTTGTGCAAATACTGTCCCTGACATTGGGAGGGTGCAGCCATTTCCTATCCCTCTGCATAGGGCAATCCATAATGATACCTCTAATGACAGAATCACACTGCCACAGAATATTTCTGACTTGGAAGGCACCCACAGGGATCATTTGGTCATTGTTTCTTACATGCAGACTTCACTTTTTTTAGAAGCAAACACTGCCCTCTCTGTTCTGTCTGTCTTTGCTGGATATTAAATACCAGTATATTTGCATTGAAGAAGAAGGCAAATGGCCAAAATTGCTTAGGTCTTGCTCTAGCTTATCTATTTAAAAAAATTAAATAAAGATGAATAGTATCTTAACATAGGAGGAAATGTACTATTTTGGAGTCTTGAAAAACAATTAAATACGAAAGCCTATTTTCTTTTAGGAAACTTTCAAGTCTCTGAAGATATTCCTGCATTTCTCAAAGTGAACACTCAAATTTACAGAGAAAATATTGAATTCAAGATTTTGCTTTTGAATTGTATCCTAAAAGATTGCTTCTTCAAACAGATTTCCATACTGTATAGCTTCTCAAAACTTTTGTTGTATAGGGATGTATGTTTTTATCACGTAAATGACTGAAGATAATCCAACTCATGACCGTTAACTCTAGTTTTATTTTTGTCTGTAGATATATGCAAAAAACCTGGTGAATGCAGATAGGTGTGCACTCTTCCAGGTTGACCACAAAAATAAGGAGCTGTATTCAGACCTTTTTGATATTGGAGAAGAAAATGATGGAAAACCTGTCTTCAAGAAGACCAAAGAAATAAGGTAAGAATAGCTAGCAGAAGAGTGCGGTTTCATTGTAACTATGGATGTGCAGGCATTTTATTACCCAGTTTCTGTGCCTATCTGCAGGTACCCTGACAATACTTGTCATACTGTGATATCATTCCCACCAGGACCCGCCTCCAGAAGGTAGTACTTCTGGGAATGACATTGCAGTGCCATCGAAACAGCGTCTCTGAAGCTATAACGTCACTCCTGGAAATGCCGTCTTCCGGAGGCGGTCCTTTTGGAAATCATGTTGGGAAAAAAACAGAGGTGTTCTGAGGTAGGTAAAGGTGCAGGTAATAGTGCACCTAATCCGTAGTCTGCCAGTTTGGGACTTTTTTTCCCAAGAGGGTTCCCAAGAGGAATTAAAATTTGTGTGATTCAAGCACATCCAAAGCAAGGAAATCACAATTTGTGCTTCTTATGGATGGATTAGGCAGATGTAGAATTGAGTATGGATTGGTCATTGGTTTTGAAGCTTTCAAGTTCAGTAATTAAATTTTTACTTTTCTCATGTGAATTTAGATTTTCAAACTTTTAATTAATTGTGATACTAAACAGTGCTGGAAGTGGTGAATTTGAAAATGTATATTGTCTGGTAATGACTAGAAAGGATTCTCTGCTTAAAAGTTATGTGAATTTCTGCTTCATGTCACAGGTCACAAATCTTTACATTTATGCACTTTCTTAATGAAAGAGGCTAAATAGCTAAGTAAATATAGTATTTTTCACTTTTCAAAAATTTATGAATCCCTAATAGATCCAGACTAAGATTTTAAAAGGCACACAGGTTTCAGATTTTCAGCTTCTTAAAAGTAAAGAGCTGTATGACTAAGTATCCTGTACTAAAATTTTCCTAAAATATTCAGCGATGATTTTTATCAGAACTTATTTCATTTCCTCCTTATACTTTTAAAGTTCTGGGCCAATATGAGATGTGATTCATGTCTTCACTAAGACTCCTTTAGACAAACTTACTCCCACTTACCATTGTATGAGTGAGAATGGAAGGAGTCAAAATTGGTGCAATTTGCGTACTGACAAGCAAGGAGGTGGTGTAAATTAAAGAAGCTGGCCTGCTTTAACATGCACTTTCATACTCCTTGATAATTGTTTTTCTTGCTTATATCTTTCTGTCTTTTCTGTATGTTATTGAAATGTTGATTCTAAGTGCAAGGGTGTAAGCCATTTCACAGGTACTGTATACTGAAAGTGAAGTGCAACTTAAATATCTGTAAGAAAGTGACACTGAGTGAGTCATCAGGAAGGACTCTTAAGTTGGTGTGATGTACCTATCATAAGAAGCAATGGAAAAATCTAACTGAAAGTCAGGTGTGTTGGGTGAAATCCTGACAGCTTTATCACTAACTTCAATACCAGGCACTAGGGTACTATCAGGGTACGTTTAGATTTCAAAGCATTCCACGTTTTTGTTTTTTTTTTGGTGTGGTTTTCTCCATAAAATATCCTCTGCTTTTATGTCATAACTGGTTTATGTCCAAATATTGAAAATTATTTACTCGCAAGACAGATGTACAGATTATTCTGATAGAACGTAGCAATATGTTTGTTGTGTTTAACTTCCTTGTGGTGATAAAGGGATATAGTTAGTACCACATAATTGTTTGAGTGTTATGAAACAAGCTAGTCATTCCCAAGTCTACATTGGGAAGGTTATGTATTTAAATATATGGGAGATACATTAATGTTTAGCTATGAAATTTCTACTGGTCTTTTTCCAAAATCTTGTTACCAAATCCACACACATGCACCACCCCAAGAAACAAGGTCCATGTTGCCTTTGTTGTGTCTAAAAAAGCAATGAATATGTAAAAGTCATAATAAAATCAGTACCTTTTAAATGTAAACACAAGTCTCAGGTTCTGTACAAATGTAATGTTTGTTAGGGATAACCCCCTGGGTTACTGAAGATTTTGAATTTTTGTCACTAAAATGGTCATGGTTATGGCATGTTTTGTATTAAACTATGTAGCTATGTAAAATGTTTTCAGAAAGTATCAGTTAGAATGTACTTTTTGTTTTATTATGTGCTACAAGTTGTTGTAAGATTTTTCTCCTCAAAGCGAAAAAATGGTGCTGGTTGGGAACACCCACTACTGTGCCCAAGACAGACTCCACTAGAAAAATGTGTTTTCCACATTTTGGCTAATACACGTTTTTATTTTCTCTAGATTTTCTATAGAAAAAGGAATAGCTGGTCAAGTGGCAAGAACAGGAGAAGTCCTTAACATCCCTGATGCCTATGCAGACCCACGCTTTAACAGGTAGGATGCTCTTCACTGAAGGGAAAGATAGCTCATCAAAACAAACCTTTTACATATAAATTACTACTTAAATTTCTTATTGAGATGCATTTATGGAGCTGTTGTCCTCTGATGAGGAGGTAACTTATAGGTGTTTATTAAATGCTTTAGCCATCAGAGATACTTCTAAGATACAAATAAAAACAGTATTTTTATTAAACAATAATATAATGGAGAGAAATTTAGTTAGATTGTTGCCAATTTTCATTATCATTCTCCCCCCAATCTTGTTAGTTTCAAGGGAGAAAAAACAGTTCACTAACAAATAGCATGCCTAAGAATACCCAAATGTTCTTTACCCTCTGTGTTTGAGGCAATATTGATTCTTGGTCTTGCAAATGAAGAATAAAGCATTAAAAAGTTCTTTATAACTATGACACAGTAGATAAAAATATTTGAGGGTTTTGGGGGTGAAATTCTTGCATGTACTAATTAGGTTTACTTTAAAACAATTCAGTATATTGTACATCTACATTTCTGAGAATCAAGGAATTGATATTAACTCTTTTCTCCTTTTTTTTTTTTTTTTTCTCCTTTATGGCACTCCAGAGAAGTAGACCTCTACACAGGCTACACAACCAGAAATATCCTGTGCATGCCTATTGTGAGCCGAGGAAGTGTAATAGGTGTTGTGCAGATGGTGAACAAAATAAGTGGAAGTGCCTTCTCTAAAACCGATGAGAACAACTTTAAAATGTTTGCAGTCTTTTGTGCTTTAGCCTTACACTGTGCTAATGTAAGTTTTATTTACTGTTTTGTAAGTTATAGTGAGAATACTGAAGTATTTTGATGTTACAGATTATTAGAATAATTTTTAAATCTGTTTCATTGAATTAACATTGTATTCCTTGGTGAATAATTTTGTTTTAAGAGGATGATAGGGATTTCATTTGTAATAACCATACTCTGGATATATCAATTTTGTGTAGCTAAACTGAGAGAGCAAACTCTGAAATGTAAATATCTAGCTTCCCTTTTCCCCTAAAAAGCATGATTCTTATTTACTTTTATAAATTCAGATTACATTTTATAAATTTAATTGGGGAATGGAGATATGCTATATATTCTCTCAATTCCATATTCTTAATACTCAAAGGTAAATTTTTACATTTATATGCTGTGGTATATACTTGTAATTATCCATGTTTCTAGATAAGAGTGGGTAGCTATTTTTGTCCTCAAACCCTTTATCATCTCAAAATTTACTGTGCCTGTAGAAAACATAAGCAGTGTGATGATTATTACTATTTAAGAATAAAAATTCAATAAAATCAGTAAAAATGCAATGCAGAACAACTGAGTTATATTAATGGGAGGTAAGATAAAATGCAATGCCAGTTAAGCCTGGTGATTTACATTAACTAATTTTACTAGTATCATCCCAGTGGTACACTGGGGCAGCAAATTTTATTGCCAGGTACCTCAAGTTGTTTCACTTGGGTCAAGGCAAGTAGAATGGCCTGCAGATAAATTACACTTGGACTATGCACACTATCAGTTGGCATGCTATCAGTTGTGTCTGAGTTCACTTCTTTTAGATGGTGAATGTTACCATTCAGGGCATACTGCTCCAGAGGACTAACTAGTGCATCGTTATGTCCTCACTTGTTTGCAAACCATGCCATGTCTGAACCTCTCAGTAATTACCTGTACTTATTTTACTAGTAATGTAGGTATGATGAACATCCCACATACTTTTTGCTGTGCATAGATAGCAGTGATTTGTACCGATTAATAGAATTCATACAGCGGCAGAAAATATGAATTGTGTACTGTTATAGGTTGTCTGTCTGTTAGAATTCTGCAAGGGACTTACTCTGGTTTTGAATTCTGAACTTGGATTATTTTTCCTGAGAGAGGTCACATGCAGTTGAAAGTCAGCTGAGCCTTAGATATTTACCTGAGTGAGTAGATGAATGATGTGTGATAGAAGGTCTGGTTTCCCAGAAGTACTGAATTCAGTGTAATGTGTCAGTCTTTTAATGTGTGAAGTTGTGCAGCCAAAAGCACTATAATTTCTGCAGAAGTTTAATGTAATAATCAGTGCTTGAATACAGCAGTAATTTTTTCTTTATTAAAATTCCACATTCATCCATGACTTCTCTTTTTCAGATGTACCACAGAATTCGTCATTCAGAGTGTATTTACCGTGTAACGATGGAGAAGCTGTCCTACCATAGTGTTTGTACAGCAGAAGAGTGGCAAAACCTCATGCACTGTACACTGCCTCCACATATTTATAAAGAAATTGAGCTGTAAGTGTTTTTCTAATGTAGCAGCAGTTGTATATAGCCCATTAATTATCTTTTTCTTATTTGTAGTGTAGTTTTTTTAGGAAGCACTTTATTATTGAACTAGAGCAATATCATGGTGGCTTTATCTCTGGCTTATACTTAGCTGTACTTAATGTGAACAAAATGTATCCATCAGAGATATAAATATATACATACTCAGAATTTTTCCACAGGCATAGGTAGATACAGTAGTTGCTTTATGCATTAGTTTTTTTATCGAGGATTTGTAGAGGTGAGCTTTTATTCTTATAGTCCCAAGTCATGATCAGCTCAGAGCCAGAGAGAAAGCTGAGCTTCGAACATCAGGACTTTAAGCCAAATCTCATCCCTTTGGATATATTGTAGAATTAAACATGTATCTCCCAGCTCATTCGTTGGGTTTTCTGGGTTGTGTGTGTGCTTTGGGTTTGGTTTTTTGGGGGTGTGTGTAGAGGACGTTTGACTTATTTTTGAGTTTTGAGTATGGATGTGTGTGTGTGTTGTGCATCTGCTTGCCTTATTGAAGAAGGGGAAAATGAAAATTCAGGGTTACAAATCCAAGGTGCTAGAGGGTAGAGTTGCAGCCTACCTTTGGAGGAGGACTTCCCATTCAGCCTATTAGGCTTTCTCTGACATAATTTAGTTATTTTCAGCTGCTGCATGCTGAAGATAAACCTCTATCTATATTTTATTGGCCAGTCCCCACTCAACACTAACAATGGGAGCCATCACATTTTAAAATCACTCTTTTTGGTCCAAGACAATAAATGCTACTCTAGTAACCAGGTGCCTAAAATCACCTATTGAGTCACAAAATTTAAGTTGTCTTTTTAAGCCTCATCTCCATGGCTCACTCACTTCTGTTCTGCACTGAGCATTGTGGCTGTGAGCGATGTGAAAGTCTGTGCTTAACAGGGACTGCTTATAGTTAAAGTTCCTTACATGCTGAAGTGATTTGCTAGAATGCCAGAGCATTAACAGCTTGCAGGATTACACCCTAATGGAGGCTTATTCTTTGCAATACAATTTCTCATGCTTTGTTAGGTGATATTATGTAACCCACCTCCTCAGCAGAAATGAATTTTACTTGCAAAGATGACAGGTTTCATTCTAAATTATATTAGCATCCTTTAGTTCAAGCAGAATACATTTAACCATTTTCCAAGCAATTCAGCTACCTTCAGTCCTCTCACAGCTGCTGCGCTGTTCAGTGTGCCAAGCAGTTAAGGTTAGGACTTTCAGCACAGAAACTGCAGGGAGAGGGTTAGTTAATAATTGAAGGAAAAACAGCTCTACTGTCCTGGGTCCCTAAAATTAGGCCTCAATATTGTTATCAGGGGAGAAGTCTTCAGATAATGAAACATTAAAAATATGGTATTAAATGTTGAATTTTTAAAGTTTTGACTTGGTTTCTATTAGACAGTAAAAACTGATATTTTCCTCTATCAAAATTTGAGGGAGTCTAATGCACTTTATGACAGAAATTATTGAAAAAAAAAAAAAGCCAGGAAATATATTATTAGAGACACCATCTTTATTATTCCTGGGAAGAAATTTCTGAATATTTTAGGAATGCCTGTAAACTTCTCATTGTCCTGGAGATACTTTTTGTCTATTACTTCCATCTGTGGATCCTTAGATAAAGATATGTTTCTTTTAAGTAAACAAAGCCAAAGGCTAACTGTTTGACTCAATAAGAAGGGTCCTTTCCAAAATAAATGAGTAAATGATGGTATGAAACTATAAGCATAGTTCCGTGGACCTTAGCAGAAACTGGACGTTACTGAAAAATATAGCCTGTAAATTCAGCTTTCTGTGTGTATTCAGAAAGAAGTAAATCTTGCTGGCTATACATTCCAAGAAATTTTCCCTTGTTTTTAGTAACAATGAAAATGTATTTGTCTTTTCTAAACTGAAACTTTCTTCTTAGATACCATTTTGATATCAGTCCATATGAAGATGTTTGGCCTGCCATTTTTGTCTACATGGTTCACCAGTCCTGTGGGACAGCCTGGTATGAAGTATATGATGTCTTATTTAATTGATAAGTCTGTGTTTATTTACTTATAATTTTTGAGATAATTACTTTCTAATTTGAGGTCTGTTTTCTTTGATTTTTATTTACTATCTTCGGTCTATACAGGATTGTAATAAACAGTTTGGATTTCTTGTCCCACTTTCCTGGTCCTTAGTTAATGATATCTGGAAAGAGTAAGGTTAGAGTAAGGTTAAGAACTCATTATATCATCCTGACAGTTGTCCTTCCAATATACAGAAAAATTGTTTGATTCTGAGATGAATTTACTTTTCAGATAGAAGACAGTAAAGACACAAAAAGCACTTTTCCCAAAAAGGAGAGAAAGTGCAAGAAAAATGATTTTTCAGATATATAGTTTCTGAAATTAATAATGTATATGATAAAGGAAAACAAGATCAGATCTTATCTTGCTAAATTAATCATTTATTTGCATAGTTGTGCATTAAGTATGGAAGTGAATTATTTTCAAATTAAATGCTTCACTTGCTGTCCTTTCTCTGTGTTCCTTATTACTAAAATCAGTAGTTGGATAAGTATTGGCCATTGCTAAAAGAAAGGACCTGCTCCAAGAAGTACATTCCTGCAAAAGGGAGCAAGAATTGGGAAATGTTTGCTGGTATTTCATTTTATTTTGCTAACTGAATGAATGCCTTCGAAGTGTGCAGTCAAACTGGAGGGTCTTTCTCAGTCTTCCTCAATGCTACAAAGTGGGTGACTCTTCTGAACACAGTTGTCCACTGCTCAGTAGTTAGCTCGTTTCCATTCCAGGCTGAATGGCTGTGGATGCAGGGTTGGGGCATTTTCAGTCAGGTTCTGTTCAGTCAGGTTCTTGTATTTTCAGTCAGGTTCTGTTCTCTTCTCTCTCTGACTCCCAGTCTCTTCCTTTCAACGCGTGGCTTTCATGAGAAAGAATTGAGATCTACATGATGTTTTTCAAATGAGCCTCAGCTTTTGCATATAAAATCAGGGAAACAAAAGTGAGGAAAATGCTTGAAAAGGAGACTATTGGAACAGAACTTGTATTTAATTTCTGAAAGTACAAAACTTCTCAAACCTTTGAAACAAAACCAAAACTTTTAGGACTAAAATTTGATTTTAATTTATTGAGGAATAAGGTTGTGCCTTAAAGTATTTACCTATGTAATGTATAATTGTCCTGTTTGGGGAGAATTTCATTCAGAGTAAAGTCTATCATACTCACTACATTTTCTCTTCTGAAGAAATAATATTTTACTGCTTTAATCATGTATACTAAATACAGCAGTGGACAAAGTGGTAGTATTCCTTGTTGAGGTATCATGTATAATGATTTTTCCTTTGACTATAATTGCACTATCGTGTAATAACCATTGAGTTGAGGTGGAAGGTAGATGGAAGTGACTACTGTCACTGATATTCTGAATTAAGATGTACTGCTTTAAACAATAGTTCTATCATTGTCTAATTTTCTAGAATTAAAAAAAGCTTAAAGCGTTTTGAAAGACAACATGCCTCTGGTTTCCCTAATGTCAGACTAAGACTGAGAATAATAATAGTGTTGCTCAGCACACAACTGTAGAAATACACATTTCTGCCTGTTTCCGTGTAGCTGGTGTGTCTACATTTTTACTCATAGGTCAGAGACATTCAGCTGCAAAACTACATTAGTCCCACTCTCCTGATATACCTAAGTAATTTTTAAAACATGGTACTTAGAAAGTTAAATTGCAGCAACAGGGGAAAAAATGGATTTGAGGAGAAGTGCCTTTTTTTGAGGGAAAAAGTAAGTGATTTAGGACTTAACAAAATACTGTTCAGTCAGAAGTAAAGACACTGTGAGATGTGAATTTCTGTTCTGTTAGTCTAAACTGGAAAAAAAAATCTACAATTACTGGAAAAATAAAATCTTCGGCTTCTCACAAGGTCAATATGGAGTATCTCTATTTAAACAGGTTTATGTTTTCTGGCTCCTTTGCCTAAAAAATTCCTGAATTTTCTGTTTTGATCACAAATCGTGTTTTGAAATTGTTCATTAGATGCTGAGGTGTACCGTATTTCAAGTTGAATAAGCAATTGAAAGACATCACTTCAAGTTTCTGGGAGCAGGGAAGGTCATGCCGTTGACGGAGCTGGGTAGTATAACTTATGTTCCTGAATTTAACAGATTAAACTGAGAGCATTGTCAGGCATCTGCACTCCTCTGTCCTTGCCAAATTTGGTTGACTTTTTATGTCCTTCAATGAGTCATCCACAATGAGAGTCAATCCTAGCAAGAAGGGTAAATCAAAGACCATCTCTTCACCTCTGCTGGTTGTTTTTCCTGTTCTTACTTCTTGTCTCTGACCAAAGCATTTTCTGCCTAGCTTTGAACTTGAGAAGCTGTGCCGATTTACTATGTCTGTAAAGAAGAACTATCGTCGCGTGCCCTACCACAACTGGAAGCATGCGGTCACCGTCGCACATTGCATGTATGCCATCCTGCAGAACAACCAGGGGCTTTTCACTGATCTAGAGGTAGGTGATATGATGGTATCAGTTACCCGACCTCGTCAGAGCTGTCAGCTGTTGTACAGGTACATTTTCTGTGCTAGAGTTTTGTCTGCTTGGGCAGAGTGTATGTAAAGGTCTTCATGGAAGAACATATTGTGAGTAAAGAGTTTGAAGGAGGATTACTCAGATTTCTAATCCGAGTCATGTTTTTCAGGACTGCCCCTTAAAAAGCAGTGGTAGATTTGCTATAAATCTGTGTCTAAATTTGGGGTTCTCCCTGCCCATTTACAATCACAGTCTTTAACTATTTTAACTAACTGTCAGGTCTGTTGTGAGGGAGGGAAACACCCTGAATATTGAATCCTGTGAGGTCTGGGAGATTGTGAATAGGAGGACAAGGGTTGCAGAGATGGCTGACGTATGTGAGTAAAGGAGAGGAGACAAACTTTAAACTGGTCACTAAGTGGAAAAGATAACTAGTAAAATGGAAGGCTTAGAACATTAATACACAGTATGGAAAACTGTCACTTGTTTTTCTTCTGAACTATGGTAGGTACAACAGGGATTGCTGTCTCTCATTAATGTTACATGAAACTTCTGACTCGAAGTACCTGTTTGCAGTTGTATATGACTCTGCCAAATATCCATTTGGGCTGTAATTTTCAGGCTCTATTAGCTTCCTCAAGGTGATTTATTTGGGGAAATTTCAGGCACAGTTCTTTGGCTCTTTGAAAGAGACATGCTACTAGAAATCCAAGTTTTGTTCAGCGTATAAGAGTAAAATGAAACTTGGTGAACTTTCATTTTAAAATGTTTGGTTTACAGTTTTTTTTTATTTTAAAGCAGAGACTTGAAAATTGACATTGGAATGGGAAAGTGGCATATGCTGAAAATTGGCCAAGCTATACAAGTTTGAAAAAAAAAAATCAGTATTACTTTAACAATAAAAATCTATGGAGTACAGTCTCAGAATTTTTAAAGCTGTGATGACATTCAGTACTAACCAAGTAGTAAGCCCCATCTCTTTGGAGATGCAGAATAAGAAAGAAAGGAAGAGCAAAAGAGACAGCTGTCAAGAGGGATGGAAAGAGTCTTTTTTCCCTGCAAACTCCATCTGAGTGTCTTATGCCAGTCTATGTTCCACTCTTTTCATCAGTCTCCTTTCTTGATACTGGAGATCATCAAGAAGAATACAGGAAACTGCTGAAAGAAAGTTTGGCAATCTAGGGATGGGCTGGCCTCAGGTGAGGGATGCTGACATGAACCCCAGCAGATTTACAGATTGGAAGAGAAGTATAAAACACTGTAAAGGAGACACTGATCTGGAGAAAAATAGAGAAAAAATGCAGTGATTGAAGGAGTCCAAGCAGGGACAATAGGTACAAAGTCAAGAGCACTGTTATTAGGCATTGTATAACCCTGAAGGATTGAGACAATAATGACTTCCTGAGACATGGAGACTGGGACGAGCTGTTATTGCATGATTTCAAGTGATAGAGGTGTGTGTTATGTTCCTGAATGTTCCATCTCTGCTGAGGTTCCATGTGGACACGTGCTGCTGCCTCACCCAGGGTTTTTTATACGCTTTTTAAAAATACACTTCATCACAAGATGCAATATTGAAAAGACATCATTCAAAATAGAAATGGATGTCTCAAAATCAGAAATACAGTTAGCATTGCTACAGCCTTATTTCTGCACATGGTATATTTTTGATAATATTTCTAATTGCCTCAAATTGCTATTTTTCCACAGACTCACGGTCTCATAGTATCCGGTTGGATTTTGTGCACGTAATAGATGGTTAATCAAGCTTTTTATGCTTTATTTTATAGCCTTATCCTTGTTTACTGAACACTCATCAGAACCAATTACAAGACAAAGTTATTGGGTCTCTGAAGAAATTTTCATGACACTTATGCCATTGACAGTCATAAACATTAATGAATTTTTTTTCCAAACATGTAAGCTGTGTGAAAATCTTTTGAAAAAGAGATTTCAGGGACTCCATTTTTTCAGGATATTAAGGGTTAATTATATATAAAAAAAATATACTGTCTGTATTTGTTTACAATTGCATTGTCCAGAATTCATGACTCACATTGGTGACTTCCTAGATAAAAGCCTCACTAGGAGATTTGGTTAACACGTTTAGGAGTGCTGCAGAGGCACATCTGGCATTGAACTTCAGTGCACCTGTCTTGACCATCAGATCTTGTATGTTTCTTCTCTCTCCATAACTGTGGTTTTTATTGTTTTAATAAATGTGGTGAGGATTCAGTGGAGAACCAGAGTGTTTAAAATGCAGATTTCTTCCAAAGCAGAGTCCATCCAATAGTACGTTACTGTCCAAGAATGATTTTTAAATGCATAATATAATTACAATTGGACCAAGAATTTTAATTCAACACATATTACTGTCATGTTTCTCTCATTTTAAAGCATATTTCTACATGTGCTATTTGAAGGCAGTATTGGCATACTGCAACTTCTACAGTATTTTGGGTAGAGAGTGACATCTAGGGGCAGGAAATACATCTTGCTTTTCATGCTTGTGTCAATTTTTTTGTAGCGAAAGGGTCTTTTAGTTGCATGCCTGTGTCATGACCTGGATCACAGAGGTTACAGCAACAGCTATCTTCAGAAATTTGATCACCCCTTAGCTGCTCTCTATTCCACATCAACGATGGAACAGCACCACTTCTCGCAGACTGTGTCCATCCTGCAGGTAGGATTATTGAAATTGTGTGTTCTGTCCAGTACCGTCCAGTGCTGGAAAGAGGAGTCACAGCATTACCAAATAGATTTTCTGAGGCATGCTTAGTTTAATTTCTGTATTATTGTACTCATTTAGAAGAGTAGAATATTTATTACAGCAAACGGGTTTCACAATTAGCAAAAGATTTGACA
The DNA here is from genome assembly GCA_013401135.1 of Cettia cetti. Classification (NCBI taxonomy): domain Eukaryota; kingdom Metazoa; phylum Chordata; class Aves; order Passeriformes; family Sylviidae; genus Cettia; species Cettia cetti. The sequence continues at coordinate 15,048 of VZUI01040029.1, read as the reverse complement.
GTAGTGCAAAACACAGCTTTCTCAAAATCTTAAAGTCATAAAAATATTGTGTGTTAGAAAGGTCTTTACTTATGGCCTGCCTTTGAAGTGTTTAGCTTCTGGTTCTCTGGAGGTTTTTCCCATGACAATGTGGAATAGGAACTTTGAAAATGAAAAATAATTTTCTCAGTTACATATATATTTTTGTCATAATGTATTTCAATGAAGCCTTCGACTATCCTGGAATGTTGAACAAAAACTCAAGTACTGGCAAAACTTTGTATGAGAAACTTGGAAATCTGCTGTAATAAATTCTGTGAACACTGAATGTGTGGCATGAAAGCAGAAATGTTAATTTTTCGTGCATGAAAATTGGAAACTTACTTCATTATGTTGTCCTGTGCTTTTTCGTTATTAGGTAATTTGAAATAAAAAAAACATGAGTAAGGTTTTACATGAGTAAGGTTTCACAATATTCTGTGAAAGAGAGTTTCTAGTATGAGGTCATGTGTCTTTATGTTTAATGAAGATAAAGCTGCAAAAAACATGCAGACACTTTGTGGAAAATACACGTGTGCTACTGACACACGCATATTTTCTTATGAGTGAAATTTTTATAATTCTTAATTAGAAGAGTGAGAACTCTTACCTGTGAAACCACTGCCAGTCCATAACATACTTGTGCTCACTAGTTTTAGTTTTCCATGCACACTCAAGTTACAGTCTTACTTTGCTACTGTGCCACTAATTCATTGTTAATCTTTCTCTCTGGTTTTTCAGGGGAAGATATTTATTTTCTTAAATATGTAATTACCTTTTAGGAAAAATACATATTTTGTCTTGTATTCAGAAGCATGTCTTGTGATTATAGTTTTAGGTATCACATACATTTTATCACAGAATGTCAGCTTTATCTCTGAATGCTCCTTCATGTCGGAGGGTGTAATTGAATCCTTCAGTGGTGGCATTAGATGTTTAGTGTTCATTCTTCATGTGAATTTGTGCACAGTGAGCATGTTCCTCAGTCATTAACACTTCACTGTCCCAACCATTTTGCATTTTTTCTGGCAGAAATGTAATCGATGAAAATCCCATTTGCCATGAAGGCAGGGAACCCTTTTGCTTCCCTGGCATCTCCTACATTTGCTTTCAATGTGAGGGAAGAGGGATAGGTGGCCGGGGCTGTAGAGTGGATTCAAGACACCAGCTGCTGAAGCACCCATGGGTGGTAATTAGCAGCAAAGGCAGACTAGAGCAGCCTTTTGGACTTGCTGGGTTTTGTTTGAATCATTACTTATGGCCTGCCTTTGAAGTGTTTAGCTTCTGGTTCTCTGGAGGTTTTTCCAGAGAAGTCTTAATGAATTCATGGGCTGATGGAAAAAAAGCCGAACCAACCCACCAAGCCATTTAGGGTTTATCTGACTAAGTTTTAACTTTACAATAGTAACCTGCAGTACTTTTAACTGCTTGAAACTTTAGAGCTGCCTTGCTCATCTGCCTGCAGTTCTAGTGTACACCACACTTAGGACACAGGATTCTATTCACAAGCTTCAACGCAGCAGGCAAAGAGCAAAATCTTCGGAGCTGTACTTTGTGTGTACTGCTCAAAAGCTTAAGTAACACGCTCATAACTGGCAGCTTCTGTCAGCACTTTACAGAATCAGTTCTCTTTGAGTAGTCTGAACAAAAGCTGTCACAGTGGTCTTTCTGAGAGTGCAGCTCCTGAAGTTCAAGGGTAGAATCCAGAATAATTTAAATATTAGGACAAATAGCCTGGTCTCAGGAATTGGACAGCAAGGCTGGGGAGATAAGGGTCCCCAAACCCCTAAATCCTGAGAACTACTAGTAGTAATTTTTTGCTCCCAAAGTGCTGATGATGGGTTTAAATAGTCTAATTTTTTTTTTTTTATACATCATGTTCTGTGACTTAGAAATCTGTCAAAGGAGCACTGAGAGATAGATGGATTGTATTTTCTATTCATTATTCACAATAAATCTACTTGTCTACGTAAAAGTCCTGGAAAATGATGTTTATGTTCCGGATGGTGAGAGAAACCAAGCCTATTTGTACTGCAGAGGATTTATTTTGAGCAAATTATGTAAATGCTTGACGAAAGTCAGGGAAACTTTTTGGGCTTCAGCCCAAATGCCAATTAAATGTCAAAACACCTCTGCATCTGATATATTTTAATGATTTTTTTTTTCTGAATGTGCACACCTTGACATGGCTAGCTCATTCTTTCTCTTTTTTTGTCTGCTTCCTCTCAACAGTAGGAAGACCTTTGACAAGTTGTTTTCTAAATCTTAGAGACAGCAGCTAGTCTTGACTTTTCAAAGTGTGATACAGCTTCAGGAGTTATTACAGTGCATGGATTTTGTCAGTTAAATGCACAATAATACCTAGTGGAAATTGAAAAGTGATGGCAGTGGTGTGTTACCAGAGCCTCCACAGTGGAAGCCGTTATCTTTAGCTTATGAGTCACTCAACTTAAGGTTGAACAAAGCAGCTTTTCCCCTTAAATGGTCATATACATTAAAATAATTAACTTTATTTTTACATATAAAATTATATCAGTAAATGAAGTGATTTCAGGCACATTTCATTTGGAACACTGGGAAAACAAAATTATTTCGTACTTTTAATTTTAGTTTTTCTTTATCTGTACTACATATTACGCAGTATCAAAACTATGCTTAAGTGAATCAGGTACTCAGTTAACCAACTTGATTGTGCAGCCTCTGGACCAGAATTGAATCACAAGTTTTTAAGTTAATGCTGTCTGGAAGCGCTGTGTCCATAGTGCTTTTAAATCAAAGAAAAATATTTCAATCATTTTCTCTAGTAATACCTTTAGGCTTCAAGAGGAGCAGCCCCAAAAACAAATTGGTGGCTGAATCATAATTTTTTTCCTGAAGTGTTTACAAAGGAAAAATAAGAATGGGAATTTCAGGCTATTAACATTTGAATTTGCAACAAAACTTGTCATTGGGCTGTAAAACTGTCGTAATGTGTCTGGTGAAGTAAAGACTGAAATCATCTCAGAATTAGAGCTTTTGCTTTTTATTGGTTTTTTACTTTTTCATAGCTGGAAGGGCACAATGTCTTCTCCAATCTGAGCTCCAGCGAATATGAGCAAGTGCTCGAGATCATCCGGAAAGCCATCATCGCCACAGACCTTGCCCTGTATTTTGGAAACAGAAAACAACTTGAAGAGCTGCATCAGACAGGAGCATTAAACCTTAAGAACCAAACACACAGGTAAAGCAGCAAACCAATAGTAGATCCCTATGGCATTAGTCTAAAAAGACAAACCTTATTTTTTAAAAAGAATTATTTCTGAATGGTAATTTTCTTACATATGTGAAGTCTAAGACCAGCAGTGTGTAAAATTCCACATATGTAACAGTAATTTCCATTGCTTTGTATTTACATTGACCCTTACATGGCTGATGACGTCTCTATCTTAACTTGGAAATGCACTTTGCATTTATCGATTGATTATACGGTGTATTTGTGTATTTCCTCTGGTATATTTGTCTGGTACAGTTTTAATGATGGCCATCACACTGGCATACTGGTTAGCGAGCTCTATGCTTTTTTCCATGGAATAGGTATTATTAGCAAAGATGCAAGTATCTTTAAGGGCCATCTTAATTTCTCCACTGGGTGAAATGAAGTGAATTTAAACTAAATTACCAGTTTCCTTTATAAAACTTAGATTCACAAACCATAGATTTGTGCTATAGATTTGATTAAATAGGATTTTTTTTAATGGGTGTGCTTAATTCTAATAATGTTTTTAATATACTGATGTTGTTCAGTTACTCTGTGAACAGGTATGTCATCCTGTAGGACAGTTAATCATTGGATTCTTGTTCTGTCAGGGTTCGAATTCATTCCAACCAAGCAATGACAGTATCTTAAGACAGACTGAGAAGTAGTCTTTCCTCTATTTAAGAGTTTTTTTCCCCTTGCTCTTTTAAGAACAAAGAAATGCAGCAATAAGATATGACATCTTCCTTTTTATGGACTTGTACTGTATATTCTAAAAATTATAGAGGGGCATGTGAGTGTTTTAAGAGGCAGGCATTCTGTGCCCTTGTCTATGCATGTGCTTGTGTAGAGGATGGTCAATGAACTCTGGTTGCAAACAATGTAGGGAATACAACAAGGAATACAGTATGCAGTCTGTGCCACACCTTACCAAAGAATCATAAACAAATGAGGAAGAAACAATAGGTGGGAGAAAATTCGTAATGTGTATACATTGCTTCTGATTAAACTGAGGAAGGGCAAATGAAAACTTTGCAGAGCAATCATTAAGTCTTTAGAAAACTTACAATTTGATGTAATTTTATTCTGTTTTAGGGATAGAGTGATTGGCCTGATGATGACGGCTTGTGATCTGTGTTCTGTAACAAAGCTGTGGCCAGTTACCAGACTGACGGCCAATGATATATATGCGGAGTTCTGGGCTGAGGTATGTGTGATTCTTTTGTTTACTCTCCTTAAAAATGGAAGCATCCAGGAAGGAAAAGCCCAACTATAAGTATTTTTCAATCACTATGTTGGTGTGCTTGTTTTAAAGAGAGTTCACTGGTGCATGTGTGTGTTCATTGCTTACTCTGAAGTTATTTAAAGAGCTGAGTTAGCTGTCCAATTTTCGGGTAGTGGTTTTTCTCTCTGCTCAAGGTAATGTAGAAAGTATGACCTAACGTAAAGTGACCAAGCAACAGAACATAGAAGAAGTCACTAACTGTAGGTTTTTGTAGAAATGCAAAATATGAAGCCAGCTTCTGGGTCAGCTGCCTTGAAACACTTATAAAGCTATAGTGTGAGTACAGAAAATGCTAAAGCAAATATGAGGAACATTAAATGTGTTTTGAGTATTCTCTGTGAGCCAGCTCAACAATAGTGTCTCAGAGAGAGCTGGTTCTTCAATACATTGAAAGTTACTCAACAGTTAATGTGTGCTGAGAATAGAAACAAGAAATTAAGCTATAGTAATGTAATCATGTTCATAAATAAATATGCAGTCTCTCACATGTCATATTCTGAGGTGCAAATACCCTAATAGTTTAACTTTTAAAGTAGAAGTGACTGCTCTGGGGATGAGGAATAAATTGCATAGAGTGGATTTATGCAACTTTAGGAGATTGTTTTCAGGACTACTATTGCATGTGTGTATGATAAAGTGTTTTTCTTTTCTGTTATGTGCCTTGTGGAATCTTGCAGTATTCAGTGGGCTTATTTCTGTTTTACACAGACATAGAATAGAAATCATGCCCATGGAGTTTATGTAGCATGCATATAGTGTAGAGAATGTTACCCTGCCTGTTGCGTGTTCATTATGAAATTCCAGACGTGTGCTTCTTGTGGGTGTATTTTGTATTCATATGTTCTTGTTCTCTTAATTATGAACAGCTAAGACTACAACAAAATATTTGAAAAATGCTGACTGTTTAAACTCAAAGATCTTGTTCAGCACTCACTTTCTGAAAAGCCTGCACTGGAAAGTGAGTGTTCTTTAGAGTGGTAGGATGGAGGTATAATGTTGGCATGCCTCACTGATTACATACTCAACTTTTTTGCTTATAAGTAAAAAGATTTTTCAATGCAAATCTTGTGAGCTCAGTGGAGAAGGAAGGATAAAACTAATTTTCCATACTCAAAAATAGTAAAGATGAAATTATGGACATAATTGCGCCTGGCCAGATGTTAATTTTTTGTAATCCAAGGATGAGTTAATAAAAGTAGATGTTGGTGCATTATGAATAGACAAAATTTTTGACAAAGAGGATACATTGTAAATTCATCTGGCTTTTCCTTGGATGGGTGAGTTGTGTTCTACTGGTCATTGTATTATGGTGCTTTAAACAGATATTTTGAAAGATGAGACTAACCGAGCAGATAGAGCAGAATAGAATGATTTCTTTGGGTTTAGTCTTCTAGTTGCTTTTTATTATGGAGACACTTGGAAACAAGGAAAATGTGTGAACATTGACTTACAGCATCTGCTGTTTATATTATCACTTAGGTGAATGTACAAAATGAGCCTCTCTTTGGGCATTTTTCTGAGATTGCCTCAGAGTGGTAGCACACTTTATTTTACATTCTGGATTTTTAGATTGACATAGAATAGAAGATGGAAATTAATTCAGGTCTCAATAGTCTTGTTTTTGTTTTCTTAATCTCTCTCTCTATTTTTGTCCAGGGCGATGAAATGAAGAAAACAGGTATTCAACCTATTCCTATGATGGACAGAGATAAGAAAGATGAAGTCCCTCAGGGTCAGGTATGAGCTCTCTCAGTAAAGTGGCACTTGTTTATACATAAAATGTATGGAAAAAACATTTAATATATTAGTGAATATTGCTTTTGAAATTGGGTTTTTCAGACTGCTGAATTCTGTTCTGCATGCAATAGTGGGTTTTTTTGAAGTAGCAGTGGAAAACTTGTTTTCAAAATTTTGCCTTAGTGACAATGAGCTCTTTGCTGAGGAAAGGAAAAATCACTTTATCCTTTCTTTGTACTTATAGTTCTAGATAAGACCTCAATCACCTTGAATTTTTGCAAGTATCAGTAATGCTTTTTATCTTAGTAAATGCTTGTTGCAGCCCTTAGCTAGTGTCCAAAGGAGGGTAAGAAAGATGGTGAAGGACTCTGAGGGGAAGCCTCATGAGAGGCAGCTGAGGTGACTTGATCTGTTCAGCCTGAAGGAGACTGAGTGGAGACCTCATTGCAGTTACAACTTCCTCATGAGGGGAAAGGGCAGAGGAGGGGCAGGCACTGATCTCTTCTCTGCCGTGATCAGTGACAGGACACAAGAGAGTGACCTGAAATTGTGTCAGGGAGGTTTAGGTTGGATATTAGGAAAAGGTTTTACACCCAGAGGACAGTTGGGCACTGGGGGAACAGGCTCCCCAGGGAAGTGGTCACAGCACCAGCCTGACAGAGCTCAAGAAGAATTTGGACAATGCTCTCAGGCACATACTGTGACTCTTGGGCATAGGCCTATGCTGAGCTGGACTCGATGGTCCTTGAGGGTCCCTTCCAACTCATCATATTCTTTGATTCTGTGATTTTCATTGTGCCAGAAGGTCTAAAGGATGACTAAAATGTCCCATTTTAGCTTATGACAATTATAATCTTTTTCCACTGAAATAAAATAGTCCCCCTTAAAAACTAGCAAACAAGAAGAAAAAATCCAAAACAAATGGGAAGAAAATGAGGCAGTATGTGAAACAGTGTAGATGAGCAGACATCCCATCTGTATGTAGCCTTGCCTTCTTACCAGCTGCAGTTTCTTTCTGTTGGTTGCACTGTAAGTACTTAATCTCAGAGTATTAGGTTCACAGCTCAGAAAATGCATCTTATTTAAAGTGTTACTTGGTTACATAGCAGTATGGGAGTAATTTTCTATTGATGAAGACAAGAGTTGCTCTTCAATTTCTGAATAAGGATCAAAGTTTGTAAAGATTAAAAAAGAGATATTATCAAATGCTTTGGTCATGGTACAATGCATAGTATTTCACTAAAATACTAAAAATGCTGCCCAAAGGAAGGGATCATAGTGCACTCTTGTAACTGTCATAAGAGTCTGGGATAAGTGAGTGATGTTATAATAAATCTGAATGCTATCTGTCATCCTTGATTATATATAAGTAGCATTTTCTAAAAATTTCTTCATGTCATGACAATTCAGCTGTGACATCATAGCCATCACAGGCCCCTAAGCCTGTATGAGTCAGATATAATTAAACATTTGCTCATTTGGTGTTCCCTAAATATGACAATGGTAAAAATATATTCTTGAACTGCATACATGAGAAGCAACTGCAAACCCATCACTGATCACACTGCACACCATTCACAAATGTGCAAAGCCCCCAGCATTTTAAGTACATTGAGCTATGCAATGCGTACCATAGAGGAGACTGGGACAATCCATAATCTGACCATATTTTGTGAATGCTGAACAACCTTCCTTTAAAAAAAAAAAAAATCATCACATGAATAGTGGTTGCAGAAATGTCTCTAACATGTCCACCTACTGCCTGCCGCTACTGACACCGAGCAGGTAGATGAGTGAAATTAATCAAATGAACAATAAAAGGTTCTGTAGAAAATCCTTCTTGAAGCAGTCATATCAGTCATAAAAGAAAGGCATGTAAGCAGCTTGTAATGACCAAAGATTTCACTGTTGCTGCTTATTTTAAAGTATTTGGATATTAAAAGGAGACACAGAAATGTGAGTAACTAATATAAGTACTAATTAAGTAAAGAGCTTTGAGCTGTTAGCTGTTAGCTTCCAGTGTTGTAATTTGGCAACAATTTAACTTTTTTTTTTTGTTCTTGTTTTTCATAGATTGGCTTCTACAATGCTGTAGCCATCCCATGTTACACTACCCTTGCACAGATCTTTCCTCCAACTGGGCCACTACTCCGAGCATGCAGGTGAGTAAATATGCATAGCTTGGTCAAGGAAAAAGCAAGAGTGCTTTGCGAGTTTGTCTGTTTGAAATACAGATTTTTTATTTTAGAATTTGCATGAACATTAGCAGGGATACACATCTCACATTAAGCTATTCAGAAACCCAGAGGTGATAGCTTATGTCTGGGGCTATCTACTGTAGATCTACGGACACGGTGGATTAAAATGTGTTGGATGACAAAAGCATTTAGAGAGAAACAGTTCAGTGTTTGTGCATCCCTGTCTGCACTGGTTCAGTGTGATTTCCCTCTGTGTCCTTTTTACTTCAATGTGGTTCCCTCAGCAAAAACTGGCTAGTGATCTGTTTAATTAAAAAAAATGTGGGGTTTTATTCCATATCAGATCATTTCTATTAAAAACCAGATGAAGAAATATCCAGAAAATATTCAGTAGTTGAGAGCATAGGAGCAGTAACATTGGGGAATGGGAGAAGCTAATGTAACTTTCCCCTATAACCCAGTGGGTATGGAGCTTAAGTTGTTGTGGAAAAAAGGAAAGTCTTCTACCTTGTTGGCTGCTTCTCCACTTGAATGATGGTGGACTGCTTTGCAGGTAGTTCTGTCCAGTAATTATATCCTGGGCCTTAGCAGTCTTTCCTGACAAAAATTTTGCTGAAATCAGAGTATGCTTCATGAAGCTGTTCCGGTTTCAGGTTTCGTTTTCTAGAAAACCCCAGCTGTTTCATAAAATGCCAGCAAACTTGAGTGATATCTAGTGGTTAAAGGTCTGTTTTTCTATGCTCTTACTAGTACTCTCTCATATTTTTAGTTTGGTTGTGGTCCTTAAATTCTGTCTTACATTGAACTTTTTCTTCGTCCTGTATGGCACAGCTACCTCCTCTTGTGGATCCTGTGGACTAAATTATTTGTTAAGAAACAGACAAATGCCTTGAAATGAAAGTAGTAGTTAGCAAAACAATTTCATTCACACACAAACACTCTCTTATATGGCTGTGAGAAGAATGTGCAGATCTGTGTCAGTGGAACAGAGGACTACCTTATGAAAAACACTGAGTATCTAGGAGCCATCATTAATAGTCAGCAGCCTCTGAGGTACCCCTGCTTGACAGGGCTGAGCTACCCTTAGATGGATATGGAAGGAATATTCAGGAGGATTAGAGACTATACCTGTATAGTTATTACATTAATGGGGCTACAGCAGGAATTTTGTGTAGTGTCTGTGGTTTAAGAAGACATGAAAAAACAAGGGAACATAAAGAGCTGAAGGAATGTTTTAAGATCTTAGTAAAGAGAGACTAAATAACATATTTGGTTTATCCAAGAAAATCATAGACTCTTGAAATTGTTTGGGTTGGAAGATCCCTTGGAAGAGATCATGAAGTTCAGTCTTCCCTCTGTGGGAATGGACATCATCGGCTAGAACAGGGCCTAGAGCTTCATCCAACCTGGCCTTGAATATTTCCAGGGATATGACATCCACAGCTTCTCTGGGCAAGTTGTTCCAGTGCCTCACCACCCTCCCAGTAAAGACTTGATCAAAATCAAGTTTTTATTCCACTTAATGGAAACTGGGCCTTAGAGAGTCTTAGAGGTGGAGTGCTTAAGACTGCACAGTATCTTTTACAGGAGCAACAATTTAAGAAGACACATATCTTTGTGTTTCTGGCCACATGGATATCCCAATGAGGCTTATTTGCAAAAGTGGCCTGTTTTACTTGGTGGTTCATCTTTTGGAACTCAGATGAAGATATTTAAAGTTGAATTATGGATATCAAACACCCACGTAAGGATGTGCTCTGGATAAAAGTTCTCACTAATTCTGAAGGTCAAGCATGAACATCTTTTCAAGAGTTGGTTTCTCTGTAGAAGGTGTGATGTCTGAAGTAAAAGTAATCAAACTCCTGGCAGAGGTGTTATGATTTTTTTCTATTTCAGAAATGATGTTTGTTGTTTGTAATTCAAATTGTTATAATGATTCTTCTGAAAGCTACACTGGCACAATCTCTGCACTGGATAGAGCTCTGGATAGACAGGTCCCTGTCTTGCTGTTGTGTATTCTTTTATTTAGATTATGCTAGTGCAGAACCAAACCATAGACGAGTAGATAAAGCCTTTGCAGCACCAAAGAGCTTCTTGAAAATCCACACCCTGGCATAATTTTTTCTGAGGAACAGTTTGGTAGTTTTGTCTTAGCCTTGAGATTATCCTCTGCTTTTTCTTTGAAAAGAATGAAGAGGAATTTTGAGGCTTAAGACTTGGAGATGGAGAATAGGAAGTCAGAACACAGATTTAACTTCAGATGCCCAGTTAGAAAAAACCTGTTATTGCAGGCTCTGGAGTACTCCAGAGTGTTTCAAATAGTTGATTTTGAACATTTTGTTTTTCCTTTATTTTTGATGGGTAACTGTTATTCAGTGTGATCAGAGGCATACAGCCTCATTCTCATTTGGTGTTTCCTTAGTTGCTGACTGAACCAATTTTGATATCACCTCCTCACCAGCAGTGCTCATTCTTGGAACACAATATTTAAACTGCTGTGTCCTTGAGTTCTTTAAAACTCAGACAGCAGCTGCAAATAATAGCAGCAAAAGCAGCTAAGGCAGCATGTCAGCATCAAGGCTTTTATTTTTAGAACCTCTGGGCATTTATTCCAGACACTAGGAGCCAGGGCTTCATTGGGAGCTCAAAGGCAAATGAATCGTATTATCTACACCTTACAAAAAAAAAAAAAAAAAAAATATATATATATATATTGAACACTGATTTTCCTAATGTAAGGTAGCAGCTAACAGTCTAGAAGGTTTTCTTGTCTGCTAATTTATTCCACATTTTTAAATGCTTTCTTGTGATCCTGTGTAGATCAAAACTATTAGCCCACCTGTGTTACAGTGTTCAGAATAAGTCCTAGGTAAGTTTTGTGGCCCATGTACTCGGTATGCCTACTGAAGTGTAAATATATGGTAGTGTACTTATTTGGAGGATGAAGTGATTTATTTTTTCCTTTATTTCAGACCAAATAATTTAAAACTCTTTTCCTTGTGCTTTTGAGTCTCCCAATGCTTGCTGAAATTGATACATTTTAAACATATTTTGGCTGCAATTCTCATTACTTTCCCAGATTCAGGAAGGAGACAGAAATAATGATGCTTCATTTTTTCTGATCCTTAGTGTCTAATTGTATTAGCTGAGGTTCAATGCCATATTAATGCTGGCTTCATAACTTCCAGTTAGCCTGAAGCACTGGCAGAGCATTTTCCGGCAGAAAATGGTGTAGGTGTTACCCTAGAGGGCACCAGCTTTCTTTGGTAGCCTTCATCAGATCCTGCTTTCCACCATCCCCAGAAAACGAAACATTTTCTCTTCTTACCTGTATGCTGTGCTTTCAGATCAGTATTTGCTGGTTTAGCAAATGTTTTGGCAAGGCTGTGACATAAATATCAGAAAAGCTCTGCAACATAAATTCCAACATAATATCATGGTATGACATACCATAGGAGACCTTTTAGTACTGTTGCCATCCTGTTTGTTTACTGAAGGCACCTAAGAACGAGGGAACTGCTTTAGTAACTAGGGATCTGACAGTATGAAGATGAAACAGCTGGGTTTGCTCTCTTTCTCTCTGTGTTTGAAGACTGAGTGCTGGGATTTGGCCATCGGTCGCAAGGTTTGACTTCCCAGTCATTAGAGTGCTTTAAATGTAGTAAACTGATAGTATGATTCTATTATTATTGTAGTATGATTACTATTATTTCAATAGTAATTGAAAATTGATACTATGTTCTTGGTGTGCAACATTTTTATATACTGTCAAGCAACCCTTTTGCAGGAGTTTCAGAAAGCTTCATCTGCTCCTGTGCTCCAGAGTGCTGTTTCAGAGTCTCTGCAGTTGTCTCTCTCTCGGGTCACAGCTGGGCTTTCCTGCAGCCATGAGGGTTATAAATTTGTTGTGGAAGCAGGTGGTAGCCTCTGGCTTCAGGGCTTGCCTGGGGGAAGGAAGGTGTACTGTAGGCTAGGATAGAGTTAACACATATATGAGTCAGAATTACAAAATGGGATAAGTGAAGTTGAAGGCTGAAATAATGTATAGATGATTAAAGCTTGATGACATACAGGTACTAATATAAATATGCTTTATAAATCTCGAAGTATAGTACAGCAGATATTATTGTGAGGAAGAAATAAATCTCAGTAAAGTTATGAACAGTGTCTTGCCTTTGACTATTTTGTATCTTCAGGGACAATCTCAACCAATGGGAGAAAGTAACAAGAGGTGAGGAAGCCTCTATATGGATTTCTTCTCAATCCCTTGCTCCTGGGACCTCAGATTCTCTTCCTGTGAAGATTGATGACTGAACAGTAGCAACAGATTGCTTTAACCTGAAAAGCACCCCTTCTTGTTTTGGGGATTGAAAAAAAAAAAAAAAAAAAAAAGGAAAAAGGAAAGCTACAAAACGCTAAGTAGACCTGCCTGGGAAGGTAACACCCATGGAGTTAACTCAGCTGAATGACTCTGGCAGCCAATCTCCTGACCTACACCAGTGACACAACGTAAACAGAGGGAAAATGACAACTCAGATGTTTTGGAGTCAGCTATCAAAAGAGAACTTACAACTTGTGAATATAAAAGACTGGCCTTATCTCATGGGCTACATTGCTGAGGCCTTAATTTAAAACTGATGGGGGTGGGGGGAAATCTTACGGGGTACTTCTAAATTGTATCTTTCTAGTAAGGGTTTCAATGGTACTTTTATTATACCGTACTGTGGCTGGCTTTAACACCAGTGTCACTTGGGAGTTCTTGGCTATAAATAGAACAATATACCCATTGCTGTTGTGAATGTTTATGTGTGATCTACTTGTAATCAGTTTGAACTCCAGCAGAATCCTTGGAGACTATAATTTATGCTTAGGTTACAGTGAATTCTCTTGCTGCAAACTAAAGGAAAACCAACATTCAGGTTAAAGTTTTAAAATACTTCATTAAGCATCATGATGCCAATTGTCTGTCACTCACAAGGGAAATATTGATAGAACTAGTGATGGTGCTTTGTTCTTTCGGATGTTTTTAAACCTAGACAACTCCTCCCTTAAAACACTGGAAGTATTGGATAATTATCTCCGATATGAGAGGGAGTTTCAGGTTGGAGTTTTTGTATCCATAGTGAGAGACATATCGGATTAAAATTTAAATGTGACAGCAAAGATTTCCTTGCCTAGCTCACAATTAAGTCATCATTTTTATTTCTACCTACTCAGCTGTAATTTAAAAGGTATTGGAGACATACCTGAAGTACGCTATCTGCTGGGAACAAAAGCCTTGTCAGAAAAGTCAGGTCTGATAAGAGGGATTGTGGTACCATCACAATAAATCAAAAATATTTGTACTGACTAGCTTTTGTGTTGCACAGTAACACTGCATGTCTTCTACTGCTTTTTCCCCCATCCCAAGATGAGTGAAATTAGGAAACTTCTCCATTTGTCTGTTTGTTTTTTCCCCTAGTTAGCAAAATTTCCAAGTTTAGAAATGCCTTTCTTAGTGAAAAAATAGCTGATGAAGAAAAGTACACTAAATGGTGTGTTTACAGTTCTGTGCTGACTTAGGCCTCAGCCTTAGAAACTTATGCACAGACTTACATGTAATCCCACTCTTTTAAATTTAGTGCAATTGTACAGAATATGTTTCACAACACTTAATTTGCCTTTGTCTTTCTCTTAAAAATAATGAAAAAAATCTTCATAGTGATCCACACAGTAGGTGAAAACACAGTCTTTGCATACCTTTCACATACAGCCTATACTGCATTATGTGCGTTTTCACAAATAATGCACTCTTGTGGAGGTTCCGTGATAACATGGCCATTGTGTAAGTGCAACGAGTAATGGTAGTGACCTAAAGACTCAACACAGGTTCTCTTTTTCCATCTCCTGTCTTTTGGGCTCTGTTACTCTAATAGGCATGCCAGCTTTTGGGTTTCATGTGAACAACTTGGCCTCTTGAGTTTTGCCTTCTGTTATGGTCGAGCACATGCCAGTATCTGTTTATGTGTACAGTACGTGATCCGTAGCCGCATAATGTATAAATGCACCTAAGCCTTTGCTGTACATAGAGATCCCACAGGCTGAAAATTCAATATGAAGTTATCTTATTTGTATGATGCATGTTACCTAGCAACAGCCCCATAATTTATTTTCTTTTTTTTAGTTTGCCTTACCAATTCTAAGTGCAGAAATTCTTTGGTAATCACAGCAAACTGGTTTGGAAAAAGAGCAAAAACAAAAAAAAAAAAAAAAGAAAAACATGTCAGGAAATGATTACACCAAAGTAGAATGAACAATAGCTCATGCTGTGTCCTCTACTTTCCTCCTTAGCCATTCTGTTTCAGCTAAATAATGCAGATACAACCTTTAATCCACTAAGTACTTGAGACAGAATCCACTGTTGGTTCCTAATTTACATGGAAATTATCTAAATCTGTGGTGACTACAAAAATGCTCTTTGAAATTCAGGTACCCCGACAACTGGATGGAATGTTTTCCTTCGTGGGTTAAGTATATTTGCTTAAGCATATTTGCATTAAGTATATTTGCCATTATTTTCCCTTCCCTCTCCCCCC